>JAYJMF010353717.1:0-10871 GCA_036873715.1 Salvia sclarea
TTTATCTTTTCCCCTTGCTAAATTTATTTTGTTGTTGAGAAGTAAAACAAATGGATTTACTAACAGAGATCATTTTTTGATAAATTCCGTTTGTACGAATACAAGTAATTTTATGTTGTTGACTAAAAATCATACTCATTGTATTCTCCACAATATTTTCTCATTAATATTATGAGTTACTTGACATAAAAAAAAGGTAAAATTGTCCCGTGCATCACACGGGCACAAATACTAGTTTGTTTAACATTATATTTCATATTGACCATATCTATATAGGGTTCATGAAGGTATGCTGTATACATATATTGTTATTATATATACATACATTGGGTTGGATTTTGATAGAAAAAAAAAACAAAAGTAAAAACTCCCATATTCCGACATGCGTTGTGCACTTTTATGTTTGAGAGAGAGAGAGAGGGTCAACAAGCTAAAGTCATAATCTAGAAAGATAAATTTGCTCATAAATTTCACATGCATGCACGCTTCACAAAGTGGACAAGTGATCAAGACTAATCATGAATGGTTTTTTAGATAGAGGAAATAATAGATTGTTTGCGTGGACTTAATAATAATAATAATCATGTTTTAATTAGCTGGAACATGTTTATTACTTTGTGAACAATCATAGCCCACCTGTGCGCTACATATAGCATACTCCAACTTCACTCCCAAGTTTAATTAATGCTTCAACTTTAGGCTAGTTTAAGTAAATTTTATGCTTTTCTTTCATGCTTTTATATGTTTTTTTACCAAACAAGTATACAAATTTATTCTTAAAAACAAATTGATGATAAAGATTTAGAGAAAAGAAGTTATGAAGTCATGGGAAGCTTTTAATAACTCTATCTCTGTCTCGCCAAGATACGAGGCCATAATTGATTTTCTCCAGTTATATTAGTTCGCTAAGGTGATACTGGCTATAAACATGGTTCCAAAAGAAAATTGGCCGAGTTTAAGTTTAAGCTAAGTTAGGAAAGCCCAAGAAATTTTTATCGAAAGAAAGTATCTTTAGGATATAAGAAAAAGCCTAAGTGTTATAATATATATAGATCCAAAAGATTAAAATTAATTCATAGACGGGGTGGACTCTAGTGCTCCTGAGACATATGTGTTTTATTACCCGAATTTCTTTATATGCCCACCAATTTGGAAAGTTTATCAAATCATAAATTTGATAGGAGTAGTTTGGGCAAATTTATGAGATGAGGTGAGGGCAATTTGAGAAATCCACCAAATCATGGGTTTGAGTGAGATGATTTGGGCATGAGACCTATATGCCCCTGAAGCACCGGAGTTTTTGCGTTTATAGAAACCAAATTTAGATGCATCTATTATAATCTTTCGATAAAATGAAATCATTTATATATTGCATATTTGTGTAACATCATCCATTATATAGATGGATGGGTGATATGTAACAATCTCAAAAAAAAGATACATATTTTTATATGAATCCTAAGTTATAAACTCTTAGAATTTATTTTGGGCGTTTCCAAGTATAAACGGTTACATGGCTCCATTTTGATCTAAACCAGAAAAGGTAAACAAGACTAATTTTTTTAATTAATTTGTGTTTTCTTTTAAACAATTAATTGATTAATGTTGTAAAATGATCCACAATCCATAGATTCAAAAGTACAAGAATGTAAAAGAAGGAAGAAGAAGGAGAGAACGCAGGCGCAAAGATGCAGAGAGAAGCGGTTTCTCAATCTTCTTAATTCTATTTTTTGGATATCTACAATATATAAATAAAGGAATATATGGATATATTCAAGTAATGTCCATATTAATAATATTATTTATAACACTCCCCCTTGGACATTACTGTGTGATCTTCATGCCTCGTTAAAAACCTCGCTAAAAATCCTACGGGGAAAAAACAGTCGAAGAAAAAAGTACAAGTCATCCGCATACATATGTACATTATTTGTTGCCTCATTAAAAACCTTCACCAAGAAAATCGAATGGGGAAAAAAAACTTGGTAAGGAAAAAAAGAGTACAATAAAGTAGCCTTCAAGGCGAAATGTTCGAAATATTCGCTCCCCCTCAAAATAATAATCTTCCAAGTATACGCATTCTAATATTATAGACATGTTTTTCAAAAGTTGACTTAGGAAGAGATTTTGTGAATAGATCTGCAAGATTATCACTAGAGCGAATTTTCTGTATTGCAATTTCACCGCTCTTCTGGAGCTCATGTGAGTAAAAGAACTTGGTTAATAATATATAGTTGTGTTGAATTTCCTTTAACATACCCACTATTCATTTGTGCAATACAAACTACATTATCCTCATATAGGACAATGGGAGCGTTCTTATTTATCGTAATACCACAAGACCAACTAATATATTGTATCAATGATCTTAACCAAATACATTCTTTAGCGGTTTCATGTAAAGCAATAATCTCTGAGTGGTTTGAAGATGTAGTAACTAGAGTTTGCTTTAACAAATCTCCAAGAAATAGTTGCACCACCACAGAGAAAAATATAACCAGTCTTAAATTTAACTCAAACTTATACCAAATTTTAACTCCAACTTAGATGGGAAACACTAATGCAATCCAAGACTCCTTATTTAAGCAATCCTAGATAGTGGACGAAGTCTAGACTCTTATCTCTTTTTAGGACTCAAGAGAAGTAAACTAGTTACCGAAAGATCCTACGTATGAAATCCCTATGATCGCCTATTTTTCAGGTAGGATCAATAAGCAAACATATTATTCTGCAATTAATCGACTATGCAACTAACTCCAGTGAGACGTTAATTACATAACTAAGCATGCAAAACTAGTTATCAATTAATCTAGCATGGATCAAGCACAAAGAAGAATAAGATCTAAGTTGGAAGGCAAGTAGAATTAAAATGTTAATTCATGCAATTTCACCTAGTCGTATAATCCTAGGATCATCAGGGGTTTAGCCACTTATGATCTTAGGAACAATCATAGCAAAGGTATAAGAAAGCATTTAAAAGAAATAAAGATGAAAAAAAGAAGATAAAACCATTTTGAAGAAGGTAGAAACTTGGATATAAAAAGATTCAATTCTTGACAAAGTTCCAACGCTAAAGCACTAAGCTATAAAAGCAATCAACTAAAACTAGAGAGAAAATATGAAAGCTAGATGAAGAGGGACGTGATAGATGGTTACAATGAGGATTTTGAGGCCTATTTATAGTGCCAAAGTTGTGCATGACATCCTAGACCAAGTAGGAAACAAGTTGGACTCAAATAAGGTAAAAATAGCCCTTTTGCACGTCGGACGCCCAAGACCTCTCTGTCGGGCCTCTCAATCGAGAGCCCGTCCGCAAGGGCTCTCCGTTCGCTACTGCATAGCCTCTCGGACTGTCTCTCGACCGAGAGCCCAACCGAGAGGCAACCCGATTTGCGCAACGTTTTCTGTTTCAGGTCGTTCTCTCTCATTCGGACTCCAAATCACGTACGGTTTTCGCCTACGGACTTCTATCGCGATATACTTCAATCATATGCATTCCAAACTCCTCAAAGGATCCATCATGTTTTTGCAATTTTTCTCAACTTTGATTTTTAAGTCTGTTCGTCTTGTTTCCTTTGTCTCTTTGGGTCTTCTCTTCAACACCTAAGCGTTTCTTCATCCAACCTACAAAACATAGGAAAACAACTCAAAGCGTAACAAATCTCAACAAATAGATAAACATGTGGCAAACAAGCTACAAGGCCTAGAAAACCAAGAAATATGTATCACAAAGCATGCTACAAATCATGTAAAATAGGGACACTATCACTTGTTATAGTAGTTTCGACAGAAAAAAGTACATCAAAACTAAAATTAATCAAGTCACACATTTGTGCTAGCATATCATGTCTCAAGAAAAAATTTAAATGGGCTAGCAATTTTATGCATTGAAAATAAAGTATTAGAAAAATTTTAATCTTGATGATGTTATTAATGATTTTGCTTCTAAAAATGTTATATCTAAATTATTTAAATTGATTATTTCATTATTGTTTTCTTATTTATTGTATTATATATATTATATTAAAATTATGCAGTCAAATACGTAGCATGGAAGACATCAAACGTGATATCTTGCCAGAAAAATGATTTTCAAAGTTTCAAATCTTGAGGGGCCCATTTTTTTAGGGAAAATTGTCTTTTATGTCCCATGATTTTAGTGTATTTTCGAAAATGTCTCAACCTAAAGGTAATTACAAAAAGTATCCGACATTCTAGAAATCCTACATTTATGTCCCGAAAAAAAAAATCGGCGCCAAAATTTTGACTAGAATTGTCGGATTTTTGACGTGGAATGCCCACTTGTTACGTTGTATATTACCTAGAATAAAAAATAAAATCGAATAAAATATGTAACATGCGCGGAACGACGTCATTTAAGAAGACAGATCATAAACTATTTAAAAAAAAAAAAAGACTATTCTACCGGATTCCTCATCCTGCTCTTTCCGTCGGAAACCAAGCCGGAGCTCTAGAGATCCGCCTCGGAGTCCGCCTCGGAGTCGAGAGTCTCCAGAGATCTCTTTCAATCTCGATTCATCTCAGAGAAGAGCAATTCTCCCCCAATTATCTTACTGAAATCGACGCCAGCAACAACTCGTCGCGATTTTCAGATCCGATAAACTACCTGCTCAGGCGGCGAATTTCTTCTTTGTCTCCGTCGAACGCTTCGCATCCCCGCAAAAGCTTCTTCGACTCCGGCGACTTCTTCCTCGAGCCCAAACAGGCTATCTCTATCTACAACGAGACTAAGAACAAATTTAAAATGCGGGGAATCGAGGAACCGTCGTAGGATTTGGAGACACTAAAGCAAATTCTTAAAGCTATGCCAGCTCAAAGGACTTCTACATTCCAGAAAACACTCAGAGCAACACCAAATCCGCCACCACACCTTCGTCTACGACGATTCGCCGATCGTCGTAATGAAACTGTCGAGATTGCGCGATAGGCGAAATGGAGAATTTACAGACCTCTGAGATGATGTTGGTGTCAATCTCGGAAGGAGGATTTCTCCAGTAAGGAGAGTGCTCGGCTTTACTGGAATTGCTCTGGCTAAGAGAAATCGGCTGCTGGATTTGATTATCGTTCGAAGCTCTCAACCTCGTCGGAGTTCGCGTTCGCCGCCGCCTCACTGATGCCGTTTGTTTTCTTGTCCATCGCCATGGCCGGCACACAGACACCATCTTCCCTTTTATTCTATTATGTAATTTTTTATTCCACGTCATATTAGATTATACACGTTGGCATTCCACGTGAAAAATCCGGATCCTAGTCAACATTCCGGCGCCTTTTTTTTTTTTTTTTGCGACTTAAATGTAGGAGTTGAAGATTCGAAGGCCAAGTACGTCGTACGGAAGAAATCTAAACTCTTTGGACTGACATTACAAAACGAGCGAAAATAAGGTCCGCGTCTGTGTATCGCAGTGCTGGGTCAGAGCATACTTGGATTCTGAAAAAATGTAGTCTTTGAAGCCGATTCGGATTCTGTTCTCACTAAAGGGCTCGCAGCATTGCTGGTTCAGGGCCTTTCGGATCGCCCCGTGAATGTGATTGTGAGAATTTCGCCGGATTTCGTGGTGCTTTGGGGGTTGCAACAGAGTTTAACGCCTTCTAGGAATAATGGGTTCTTGAACATGCTCAAATTGATGCAGAAGAAGGCCCTGCAATTGTATATTGAAGCTGAGAGAGGTGATGATTTGGATACAAATGCTGCAGGGAGAGGTCGAGTTGAGAATCCGGATTTAGTATTGAATGGAGATGGTGGAATTGGAGAAACTGCTGATGATTTAAAGAATGTGAGTATATTAGGCCGTAGGCGGAAGAGGATTAAGGAGATATTGGAGAAAGAGTTGAGTTCAGTTGAGTTAGAGATTGAGGATATATCTTATCAGCATGCTGAAAGCGATGGCACATTCTAATGTAAAAGTGGTTTCTCAAGAATTTGAGGGAAGAGTTTGTTGCAGAATGAGTTGCAGTCCATTGTGGCTAATACACCAACAGAAGTTTAGCATCATCTGTGAAGTCTAGCAACGGTATTTTTAGTGTTAATTTTGGTTTATAGTGGTGGGACACTAAATCATGCTTTGACAATTTGGTACCAGTTGCACTTGTTAGTGTGTGAATGTGTAGTTTAACTATATGGACCATTTTTGTATTCTTTTTTCCTTGGGCCAATAGAGATTTATAAAGATGGCTACAAATTGCAACTGCTTCAGTTTTTGTGTTCTCTTACTTCACTTGTAGTAGTTCAATGCTAGTTGTTTGTAATGATCTAATACAGTGTTTACTCTACAACAATTGAATACTTTGTGATATCTAATTTGCCACCTCTCTCCGTATGAGTTTCTGAGTGATAATCGATAGTGCTTGGTACATGCTGTCACTGTTGCGTATGCCTATGATCACACATTCACACCTAAGCTTTTGCAGATTGAAGCATACCAAAAGATGACATACTTTGTGTTAATCCTGGTTCTGAGATCCAGTTTCAAGAAGCACATTGTATGTATGGAAACTTACATTTCCAGGTCACTTCTTCATCCCAAAGCCTGAATCTTTTGTTATTTTATTGTCTTCTTGTGCATATGCTAGGCATTTTGATTATCCATGGATATTCTTTTTTTCTCTCCTCAAAATGAAGTAGCCTTTTCGGCTTTTCAGCCTGGAGATTAAACTATATTGGTTGATGAAAGCCTTTTCTGCAGTTTTTAATGTTCTCAACTTTGATGCCTTGCTGTACTGCAAACTATAATGCCATGTGATGTTATCAAATGAAGCTATAAAATAATAGGACAATGCAATTGCTAATAGATAATATACAGAACATTAATCTGTCAGCTTCTTATTGTGAGTAGGCCTTTTCTTTATTTTGAAGCTTTATAATAAACAAATAGAGCTATACATAATTGCAGACAGGTATATTCATAAGGATAAATTGCTGCTGCTTCTTTCCTCCCAATCTTCGGAAATGCCTAATACTATACTTTTCGTATGCTATCTGATCTTTTAACAATACACAAATTAATATGACTATGTAGTAATGAACAACTTCATTCGCTCGAAATTGGTCTGTGCTGAAAAAATGTACCAAAACAACCTAGTTTCAGAGAAGAAACCGTTGATGCCTCGTCTCTATCTCTTTGTTTTGCAGCTGTGCGTTATAAGTGTGCTGCTTGGTGGGCTCGTCATATCCAATTGGCAATCTCCATGTAGCCAGTAGGAATAATGAATCAATCCCAAGTTGATTCTCACTTTGAAAGTTCCTTTGATGTTGTAGACTACTCTGTTCCTCTGCACTTGTTTCTGAAACTCCATAGCAACATTTGGTGGCAGATGGACCAATCCCGACAGCATATGAACCGGCATCAAATGTGCTTCTCGGGGACTCTGACTGAAGGGTTGAACAACTTGAGTTGCTATTGCCATTTCCATAAAGTGGAGCTCAACCTTCAGGTACTCAAACCTAACACGCAATTTCCTATTCGGATTAGAAAAATTTGCTAGGATGGTGATGTCGCCATTGATATACTCCGGGTAGTTGAGAAAGACGGCGCTTAGAGTGGCTGCAGGGGTGTCGAATGCTGGGGTTTTGGGTTGAACAGCGACATAGACGACTAGAATTGCAATACCGAGGAAGATGATGAGGAGGCTAAATATCATACATAGAATTGCAGCAAACCATACCATTGGGCTAGTCGCCCGAGGTTTCCTTAGAATGGCTCGTTCTCTCGATGTAACCTTGCTGCCATATAGCAGCATGTCGGGCGTGGCCTGCTTAGGTAAGACCATCTGGTAGAGCGGGGATAGCTTGCTTTGCTTGACGGAGGCCGGGGTATGTGTTGGGGATGTTGAAGGAGAATCCATTCTGTTTTAGGAAAAGAAACATGTATCAAGAACATGAGTGTTTCTCTCTTAAATAAAACTTACAAGTAGAGGAGAAGGGGAAAGCAAAAGAGGGATGTGGAAAAACAAAGCAAAACAAAACAAAATAAAATTAGATAATGTAAAGCTGCTTTTGAATGCTAGTGGTGGCCGATATGTTGTTGTAGGAAAAAGGGTGCATTACTTAAATGTGCCTAGTTTGAATTATGTTGTTGCTTTTGGTGGAAACGCCAAAGGAAATATGTTTGTGCTCTTTCCACTTTTCTTGAAATTATGATTGTTGAGAAATTGACCTGTCGAATTGAGGAAGATCTTGGCCGATGGTCGACGAGATCAACGGTCGGATTCGCGGCCTCGTCGCTTTAGCTGCTATCAACTTTTTGATAGTTAGGCGATATGCTTAGTCATTAAGAAATAGAGGGCGAAAGTAGCCAATATGGCTAAGGTAACTCGGTAATACTTCTACAATAGGTAACTTTAGTGGTCCATGCACCAATCTTAAGTGAAACTTTATTGGATGAATGTAGTCTTTTATTTTCCTCTTGAGTTGAGTATAATTTGGGTTTATTGTTTTGGATGGTGCTATACTTTTAGCTTCTACATTGAGAAGTTCAATGACGATTTTCGGATTTTCGGATTACGTATCCATAGATACATTCTATTGTGAGATTATGGCTCATGGGTTAATGGAACTTGGGTATGTGTAATTAATTAATTTTGGTCATCTAATTAGTGAGCTTTTGTTGTTTTATCCTTTTTTAAAGATAGCATCTCATTAGTGAGTTGGTTGTTAGTTGTTAGAATACATGTTTTGTGGAAGTTGTTTGAGACTACTTTTATGAACAAGGCTCTCCCAACCCATAGCATTAGACAATAAGTAACTATAAAAAGGTAATGGACAATTATTAGACTAAATCCTAAATCATTTGAGTTGTCGTAAAAATATCCCCCAACTTTCAATAAAGATTCAAACTATTGATATTGTACTAACATATTAAGAATTTGAGAACCTAATGAGAAATGGGCGAGTAATCTGCGACTATCATTATCTCGATGCAACTATAATTTCTAATCAAGAACAAGAAACTTCAGCCGATTAAACTACTCGAAGAAAGTCCAAAGCTTTCCGTTGGCAGCCAATTTATCAAGCTCATTTCGGTGTGAAATAAAAGAGAGCAGAATGAAGTATTTTATGAAGGAAATATGTTAATATTGAAGTTATTTTTTATTAAACAAAAAAAATACTTATTCATATTCTATTTTAATTATATCATATTCTATTATGGATCTCAATAATTCAAATTAATTTTAACTTTGCGGACTATTCAAATTCTCAACATGATAAAAAATTTCAATCTTATTTTGGTGTACCGTAATTTATTGGGAAAACATTTTAAGGCTTTAAAATATTTAATACTTTGCTAAAAATATATTTCTTACACCTCAAGTCTAGTTTGAACTTGAGTAATTTTTGGGCCTACAACTACAAATCTACAAGGCAATACCAATTATTTGGATATAATATTGTGCACTCTATTGACTTATAATTTTAAGACCGAGTGAAAAAAGTGAATTGCGAAAAATTAGCATATCCAAAATAATCAAACTCGTGCAACAAACAAATCGAACCAAATTAGATTTTATTCGATTTTTGGAAGTTAAAAATCGAAGTGAATTATTATAGTCGTTTAACAAGAAATTTCAAGCTGGGTTGGTTAAAATTTCAAAACATAGTTCCATTCAGAGTTGAGATCCGCCTAATTCATTACTCATATACTCATACCACGCAATTTATCAAAAAATGATACTGTAACAAATAATTTGAAATACGAATAGAAAAAGTAAATTAATCATTCACCCTCGTACTTGCCTCATTTTCTCCTGCAAAGAGAGTCACTTTATTAAACTGTGAATTCTACCACGAATCTTGCAAGGGATACAAACTATTCTGGATAGCTTTTACAGTTTTACCTTTCCTTTGGCTTGTGGAAATTAAGGGGTATTTTGCATTTAAGCAAAATTCCCAAGCTATCAGCGCCATCTTTGAGGACGGACTTTATCCTTGTGAGAATTTTGTAACAAATTAATAATAATAAGATCGGAATAATTTCTCAACGTACTCTCATTCCAGTGTATTTTTTGACTAAGAAAATAATGTTGATTAAAAATCGAAAATTTTAAGTTTAAACGTGATTGATGCTTTACGTTCTTTTCTAAAAAATAAAGTTTTTACATTTAAAAATAGAAAAGAAAATCCCATTGTTGATGGTCAAGGGAGGGCATGTTTGCCACCACCAATACCATTACAATATAGAAATGGTGGAACTCGGAAGTGGTGGTGTTTGGGATGGGGACGAATTTTCACAATTTTATTTGAAAAGGAAAATTCAATATGCATGAAATAGTTGTCATTTTCATCTACGTAGTCATGTTCATGCAGATGCGATCACGTTGACCAATTTCACTTAGCGGCCTAACCACACGCCCCATGCACAAATTCCACATCTTATTCGAATTTGTTCGATTTGGTTGGTTCAGTCCGGTTCGGTTCAATTTGTTTTTTTTTTCCCTAATTTTTTAAATAATATCCCACTTTATATTAGATGCTAGTATTATTTTTTTCATAAATTGACACTCAATTCAATATTAAATGATACTGGAAAAAACTCTATTTTAATTATATTAAATGACACTCCATTTTTTATCTAGTGGTACTAAATCAAAATGGTATTAAGCGGTACCTTATTTTATATTAAATGATACTCTCCTTGTATTAAGTGGTACTAAATCAAAATTGTTTAAATATGATTATCTCCGTCCCATAAAGCATGGGACGTTTCTTTTGGATATGGAGATTAAGAAGGGGGTAATTAGGAGTTTGAGTGTGTTGGTAATAAAGTATAAAAGATATTTTATATATATATATATAGGGGTTGGTTATATGGAAAACCACCCTTAAAATGGAGAACGGAGAACACATGCATTTAACG
>JAYJMF010353738.1:0-10869 GCA_036873715.1 Salvia sclarea
TTATTTGTGGTGTTCTATATATAACCACTATATATATATATATATATATATATAGAGAGAGAGAGAGAGAGAGAGAGAGAGTTTGGATCAAATACAAACCATAATTATTGTATAAAATAGGAACCAACAAACTCATATTAATTTCTCCATGAAAGCGTATGAATTCTTCGCACGCATGTCTGAATTCAGAAAAACAAACAAATAACAAGGGTTCGAATCCCATGAGGGGCGAATTTTTTGTCTTTTTAAATTCAGACACTTATGCGACGAATTCATACGCTTTCAAGGTGAATGCATACGACTTTGCTGCTTTCAAGGTGAATGCATACGACTTTGTTGGGTTGTATTAGGCGAATTTCTTTGTTTTTGAATTCATACACTTATGCGACGAATTCATACGTTTTAAATGTGAATTCATAAGAGTTTGTTGGTTCCTATTTTATATAGGTTTTCATAAGAGTTTGTTGGTTCCTATTTTATAAGAGTTTGTTGGTTCCTATATATATATATATATATATATATGGGTTGGTTATATGGAAAATCACCCTTAAAATGGAGAACGGAGAACACATGCATTTAACGTAAAAACCAAGTGCATTTTCAGTGTAAATGAAACTACACAGGAAAAAAAAAGCCCCTCAAGGATTCGAATTCAGACATGCATTTATCAACCAAAGGAGATGCATCCACCGTTGATTTCCATGATCTAAGGGCTGAAAATGGTTCTCCATTCTTCATATAAAATGAGGTTCTCATTTGAACATCCATGACCAAAGGAATGATGTGCTACACACCTTATGTCAGCACCTTATATGAGCATCAATCATATTTAAGTTATATCAGCATGACTTTTTTTGGTTTTTTATATTTTTTTTAATCTTTAATAACTAATATAACATGATTAACATCATCAATTTTACAAATTACATAAAAATCAATGCTCGATTTGTCATTTTCTCTATAAATCAAGTTTTTATTCGCATAAATCAAGTTTATCGACTATAAAAGTAATTAAGAAAAAAAGAATTATAAGAAAGACTATAGTAATATACTTTGGTTATCAGAAGTCGAAAGAAATTAATTTTGAAAAGGCAAGTAAAATCCACACAAATTGATTATCATTTTTTTCGCCAATATGTGACTAAGTGTGAGGTTTTGCCAAGTTAGGGATTTTTTTCACTATATTTTCGAGTACGTACAATTATATATAGGGTATAAGTTGTGTATTTTATATTAGAGGGAATAGGGAGTTTTAATTAATTTTATAACAAAAAATTATTTTTACCAATTACTATAAAAACATGCATTCCATACCGAAAGTTACGAAAATACCCTTTGATGGTAATATTTTGTCTTTTCTTCTCGCCAATTTCTTTGCTTTTTTCTCGCCAATTTCTTTTCCTTTTTCTTCACGCCAATTTTTTTGCTTTTTATTCTCGCCAATTTCTTTGCCTTTTATTCTCGCCAATTTCTTTGCTTTTTCTTCTCTCCAATTCATAAAAATATTTTTTTCCCTTGCAAATTTGTGTCTCTCGCCAATTTCTTTGTTTTTGTAGGCTAAAATATTTCTCCTTCTCGCCAATTTATCGTCAACTTTGTCTCTCGTCATTCAACTGTTTTGTCTGTTGTGAGCAT
This sequence comes from Salvia sclarea, assembly GCA_036873715.1. Classification (NCBI taxonomy): domain Eukaryota; kingdom Viridiplantae; phylum Streptophyta; class Magnoliopsida; order Lamiales; family Lamiaceae; genus Salvia; species Salvia sclarea. The sequence goes on from JAYJMF010353738.1 coordinate 1,636, forward strand.
TAAATTCAAAGAAACATGCACCCCTATCACTATCAAGGGGTATTTTTGTAACTTTGGATATGGAATGCATGTTTTTATAGTAGTTGGCAAAAATAACTTTTTGTTATGAATTTGGGTAAAGAAGCATTTCCCTCTTTACATTATGTACATGTACTCGTGCGATATGAATAATGAAAACTCGTAAGTGTACTATATTTAATTTCTAGAAATAATACGAAGTCAATCTGAATTTGTAATTTCACATTAGTTTTAAACATTTTAATAACAACGTAATTTTTTTTCTCAACTATACTAGTATATATATCGCATATACTTTTTTCACCAATAAAACAACATGAATTTAGGGGTTATATCGTCAAGATAATTAGCTAGTGATAATATAACTTTAACGTTGTAAAAATCGTGTAAAAATTATTAATTCAAATAAGTATTTTGTTATTTACAACAATTAATTAACCGTAATTACTATTACACATATCATTTTCATTGGAGCCGTAATGACGATAGATATATTGATTGCTTGCACGGTTGCACCATAGAATACTCTACTTTTTAGATCCATCCATATCTATGCCAAAATGTACCTTCAAACATTAAAGTATATATAACTATAAGTGTACTAATATGTGTGTGTGTGTATATGTAATGTCAAATCAAATGTGCTATTGTATAACATATGTCATATTCTAATGGAATGAGTAAGTTGCTTCTCTAATTATGGATAGTCATAATCATACGTGAGATTTCTACTACTACTAAACATGTAACTTCAAGTCAAAACACGTCTTAAGGTCCTTGTACTTTCATCTTTTATTTCAATAGGTTTTTAAACAATTTTTTGATTTAATATATCCATATACTTTTACTTTTTATTTCAATTAATCCTTATTTAACGGATTTTGTAGATCCGTAAACTTTTCCGTTATCTACATTATTTAATTTAGCCACATTTCGACCTAGTTGAAACTAACACGAATATTTCACATATAAAAATTCATAACTTCAATTAAATCCTTTTTTTTCTGGCAACGTCTCTGGTAGAAAAATGAAGAGAGGGAACAAATACAAAATTAGATAATCACGGCATAAACGTCGGAAGGGTGAGAGTTTTTCCATGACGGCGGAGCATCTGCATGTCGATGCAAAAATCTGTAAATAGTGTTGAATCAATACAAATTAATCTAATTATCAAACAATTAACTACACCTTTGTATTCATTCAAAATATAATTATTATCAGCGATGTGATGAATTAAGAAAAGCAATGTAAACTATTAACTGATCTCATGTGTTTCTTTGTTTTTGCTCCAAAGCAATTAGAAAATGTTATTTTTCATTCTTCAGAGCAAACGCAGGGGCAATTCAATTATTTAATAGTCTAGTGAGTTTTTCTAATGATATTATTTTATTAAATCTTATTAATTTATAATACCAAATTATATAGATAACGGAAAAGTTAACGAAACTATAAAATTCGTTAAATAAGGATTAATTGAAATAAAACATAAAAGCAGAAGAACTTATTAAACCAAAATATTATATAAGAATTTATTAAAATAAAAAATAAAAGTACAAGAATCTTAAAATGTGTTTTGCCTAACTTCAATTAAACCAATGGCAAACCAAATGAGCTATATATTATATTGCATGCCCATATATTTCTTTCTACTTTTTACTACAGTTTAATGTATAAAATGCACTTTTAGTCATGTGAATATGAATTAGTGTATTTTTCGTAATTAGAAGGGTGGCAATGTTATCAGTCATTTTTATCATATACTTTCAAAACCAAAAGAATATATATTTCAGCTATGTATAAGGTCATGATTCCAACAGACAGTTTGGTAATTTTTAATTTCTTCTCCAGAAAAACTGAAAACTTTCATAAGATATTTCTTTTGAAAAAAAGTTATTGTTTTTTATCAATTACTTATGTTTTGTTGTTGTAAGATGGAGCGTAGCCTATGGCAACAAACTTCCCTTCCAATTGAGAGGGCGGGGTCGAGTTACCCTCTAAAAGGTAGTGTGTGAGCGTGTTATTCTTTCTTTTGTAATACTTCCTCCATTCTGTCGAAGTTGTTACGTTTCTTTTGGGCATGGAATTTTAGAAGAGTTAAAAAATAATGTAAAGTGATGATAGAAATATATATTCTTTAAAGTTGTGTGGGTGATAATAGTGTTTTAAAAAGGAAACGTAACAACTTCGTTGTGTTTGGGAAAATGAATGAAAAATATCCTACCTCTGTTTTGATGATACCAAACTTAGGATTTTAACAGGGATTCAGGTCTTTTAGGATTCATCTGTTTCAATCAATTTATTTTAGCTTTACCTTGTTTTCTGAAGACTTGAAGACTGAAGATCGGTACAGCAGTAAAAACTGATGTTTTGAAATACTGATATGCTAGTATTATATTTCTTAAACACTGAGATCATCAGGAATCCTATGGTCAAAATGAGTCTACGTGGACAGTAGGAAACTGAAGGATCATACTATCAATTTCATAAATGCTTAATAAAGCATTTAAGATGTTTTAAGGATACTCCAAAACATTCCTTCTGCTGCTCCAAGGTTCTTGTAAATAAAGACAAAAAGCAGATAAGTTCCTGTCACGTGGAAAGCAAAATAGTTGACTAAAGGACGATCGATTAAATGCGAAGATTGCAGAATCGTCCCTCCTACCTTGGGCTGCGTGGACTTTCCCTTTTCGTGCTACGATTTTCTGCAGACTTCTCCTCCTACCTTACCGAAGTACATGGCTACTCCAAGCAAAGGAAGAAAGAGATGATCGAGCTGTGAGACAGAACTAAAATTCATCTTTCACAACGGCATATTTATGAGATGATGATCTTGGCTCCAATGGATCTATTCCAGACCTCTGTTATAAATAGGTTCTCACCCTCTTCGATTCAACTACCGATTCTAAACATAAGCTGAAGCTTTGTCGAAATTGCTAGCCAGCCCTTCATCTGCTACCAAATGTAGAATCGAAGAAGAGAATACAAGCCTTCTTGGTTTTATCTCATACTTACTAAGATTCATTTTTGTTCTCTTATATTCCTAGGCATACACCCTTCCTATCCTAAACCTAGAAACCGACTTCAGGGAGGGTTTCCTTGTAGTCAGTTGGAGCATTTCGAACCAACCTTTTCAATGCGTAGAAAAGAGAGTTTGAGTGCGTGTTCGAGACAGTTGTCTGAACACTTTGGTTCTTAGCACCTGTAAGCTAAGTGTAGTGGTTTCTTAGTACCTGGAAAGAAGATAAGTACAACACTGTGAGTTGGTACCAGTGAATGAAGCTGGTTAAAGGTTTTCAGTGCACCCGCAAGCACTTGAGAGTGAAAGGCAGTTTGATCAACTGTCCGTGGACGTATGAGAAGTTTACTCCGAACCACGAAAAAATCTTGTGTATTTACTTTTAGTATTTTCTCTTCCCTATCTGCGAAATCTTATTCTGAATATTGCCTTTAAATACTGATCACTAAAATTGTGTTTCTACTTGATAACTAAGGCTATAAGTTAAATCGTTTTCCGCTGCTGAATTATCAGTCTAACTGACGAACCCTCGGGTAATCAGTAAGATTTATAACTCCTCTCTGTTTATTTTAACAAGAAGACTGATCCCTATCTAAATCTCAGTTTGTCAACTTGTTTCACATACTGAGATATCCTTGACTGACAGCTCTCAGTCAATAGTCTTAACCCCTACTCAAAAAATGTCTGTGTAAAACTGATATCTTAGTATTAGTATTCAGTTTCTGGTTTTAAAAATAGCCTTCTGGTGTATTCCCCCCGAACCCTCCCCCATCCTCCCCGCCCCAACTCCCATGCATCAGTTCAGAACCCCTCCGGGACCCAACACGTTGCGACGGCCCAAAAAGGAAAATGTAACAATTTCGTTGGGACGGAAGTAGTAGTAAATCTTTTAATAAAAGTTGTTGTAAAAACTCATACAACTCAACTGTCCGAAACCCCATATTTGAAATGTTCTGGTGAAAATAAAGAATAGAACGCAAAATAATTAATACCCTAAGGTATTTGAGAGTAAAAATGGCAATCATTTACCGGGGATGAGATCTAGTGTACCACATTTGGTGTACCACTCCATGTACAACGTTCGTTTTTCTTTATTTTTTTAATATTTATTTCATCAATTTTTTTATTATAATACTATGAATAATATTAAACTTCTATTTCAAAAAATTAAATTTTAAAAACATTATATACCCTAACTTTGGATTTATCAACCCTAAAAATGAATTGTAAACCATTAAAAGTCAAATTAAATGATAAAAAATAATTATACATCCTAACTGAATTGAACGAACCCTTATTAATAATTATATGATTAAACTAAAACATATAAAATGGAAATTGATGAAAAAATATTTAGAAAAATAAGGAAAAACGAACGTGGTACATGGAGTGGTACACCAAATATGGTACACTGGATCTCATCCCTATTTACCGGCCTTTTAATCATGTTTACGATTTCCATATGGTTTTTTCATACGTTTCTATTTCAACGTACGCCATCTTTTTTAATTTTGTTAAAATTGAGATATTCCCGAACTCTTCAATAATAAAAGTACATTGTCTCATGACTAAAATGGTGTCGTTTCAATGATACATACCGGTCAAACTTTGACCAAATATTTAGGTAAGTACGTAAATTAAATAACAACTTATATCTTGCAATCTAATTCAAAATACACATTAATATATGAGAAAATTAGCTTTTAATAAAATGTGGATCCGCTTTGTTCCCGTGCGTATGCACGGGTAGCATACTAGTTACAAAAGAAAAAGGCAAATATTTACATTAGGCCGGCCCAAAAAGGCGCGCCCAGCCCAACCTAGCGCCAAACCCAACTCTCGCAGATTTCGCTCGGCCCAACCCACGCTGATTTCGCTCTGCCCAACTCTAGCGCCCAAACCCACGCCCAATTTTACACCGACCCGTATTCGACCCATAATCCGACCCATGATCCGACATATATAAGTTTTTTTTACCTCTTTTACCATTTTCTGCCCTAATCTACCCTAATTTTACCCACGCGCCGCTGTGTTCTCTTCTGCCCTCCGTCGCCGCCGTGATCCTCATCTGTTGCAACCTCTCCACGCCGTCCCAAACCCTCGCCGACGTTACCCAAAACTTCTCCGCCTCCTTGCTCCGGTCGCCCTTCGCCAGATCTGCAACTCTCTATCTCGATCGCTCTCTCCGCCCAACTCATATTCCACGTTCATGAGCCCAAAAAGCTGACGCCGCCACTGCTTCCTGTAATTTCCGTCGCCGACTCACCACCGATTAAGGTTACTTTTCTATCTTATTTTTTGCAAAATTATTGTTATACACTAGCTTTTTAGTTTAGCTATTTGATTTTATCTAGTTTGTGATCGATTTTTTTAAGTTTTAATTTTAGTTTGATTGATTTGACATAATTTTTCCCTCACTAAGTTACACATTGCAGCGGAAAGATGACTCCTATTTCATCCAAGCTTTGAGCAGTCATTTTTTCTTTTTTGAGGTATGGTTAAATTACTAGGCATATTCTTGTCTGTCATTTTCTAATAAGAATAAGAATTTTGCAGATGTTGTGAGTGTATTGATTATATTAATTCATACGAAACTATTATTCTGGAGCTCGGTCCAATCCACACTTCTCTTCTCCAAGTTCTTGACCCATGTAATTTCCTTTATTTAGTGTAGTTCCATCCACTTTTATAAAAATATTATTGGTTTTTGTTCTTTATTTGCAAATTTGATATGTAAAGCTGGTATCGAGGTTTTTGGCAGGGTACTTGCATTTTTTAATGCAAAAGTGAAGTAGTTTCATCCACTTTTATGAAAAAAATATTGAGTTGGTGTTTTCTTTGCAAATTTGATATGTAGAGCTGGCAATGGGATTTGTGTTTGCAGGGACTTGTATTTTTCTATATACTGTATGGTTAACTGAAAAACTTGACATATTTCAGCTAGTAGTAAACTCTCCCTATCCTATGCGCTGCATTCCATATCCTTCCTCGACCTGGTCAATCACTGTGGTATTGCCTATTGAATGCAAACCATTACTTTCTGAAATACTTATGTGATTAACATAAGTATTTTTATGGTGGACTTTATGATTGTAGAGATTTGCATCTAGTATGATGTTTTTAAATATTTTTTTAATGTTATTATCATATATAATTGTTAATTAACTTTTGTTTTGTTTGATTTGTTTTATTCAGGTTGATATGAGAAGGAAGTTACGTGGTATCTATACATCACGGATCATATTGTCACCATTTAATGAAAAGAAGGACAAAGTGTTGGGCAAGGATAAGGATTTTGTGTTGGGGCAGTGAATCAAGTTTGAATTAGAATGAATTTTGTCTCCATAGTTGGATAGTTTCAGATTGTGTAAAAAATTGATGACATTGTTTTTGCTCAAGTTGTTATGAATGATTGTCAGTAACTGGTATATATTTTGGTAATCAATTGGTAACACCTTTGTCTAAGTTTCTATAAACATTATATTATCTTGATAACATGGTATATGTTTTGCATGTGACGTACCAACTTACAATGAATAAAGTATAATTCTACTAGCACGACTAATCTAATTTGTTAGTAGGAAATTCACATATATTCAAATAATCCTCACGTTACAAAGTACAGAGTACCAACTTATATAAGTTAAAGTACCAACTACTTAGTAACAAAGTACTAACTCGTATAAATGAGAGTACCACACTTGTTTTGTAGCAATGTACCAATTCACATACGTTTTAAATAACACATATAAGTTAAAGTATCAACTATTATGTAATAAAGTACCAACTCTCATTAGTGAAAGTACCAATTCTTTGCCGCCCCCTATTATTTGTTTGCCGCCCCCTATTATTAGTTTTGTCGCACCCTATTCTAAGCCATGAGTCGAGCGAGGGGGAGCAGAAGGCGAACCCGGAGCGAGCCGTAAAATCATAATTATTGTCTGTTTCATTATGTATATGTTAGTTTTCGGAGCCAAAGGCGGAGCCGTTTGTTGTTTGCCGCCCCCTATTATTAGTTTTGCCACCCCCTATTATTAGTTTTGCCACCCCCTATTCTAAGCCATGAGTCGAGCGAGGGGGAGCCGAAGGCGAACCGGAGCGAGCCGAAAAATCATAATTGTTGCCTGTTTCATTATCTATATATTAGTTTTCGGAGCCAAAGGCGGAGCCGTTTGTTGTTTGCCGCCCCCTATTATTTGTTTGCCGCCCCCTATTATTAGTTTTGCCGCCCCATATTATTAGTTTTGCCGCCCCCTATTTTAAGCCATGAGTCGAGCGAGGGGGAGCCGATGGCGAACCCCGAGTAAGCCGTAAAATCATAATTGTTGCCTGTTTCATTATCTATATATTAGTTTTCAAAGCCAAAGGCGGAGCCGTTTGTTGTTTGCCGCCCCCTATTACCTATTATTTGTTTTGCCGCCCCAATTATTAGTTTTGCCGCCCCTATTCTAAGCCATGAGTCGAGCGAGGGGGAGCCGAAGGCGAACCCCGAGCGAGCCGTAAAATCATAATTGTTGCTTGTTTCATTATCTATATATTAGTTTTCAAAGCCAAAGGCGGAGCCGTTTGTTGTTTGCCGCCCCCTATTATCTATTATTTGTTTTGCCGCCCCAATTATTAGTTTTGCCGCCCCCTATTATAAGCCATGAGTCGAGCGAGGGGGAGCCGAAGGCGAACCCAGTGCGAGCCGAAAAATCATAATTGTTGCCTGTTTCATTAACTATATATTAGTTTTCGGAGGCAAAGGCGGAGCCGTTTGTTGTTTGTTGCCCTCTATTATTTGTTTGCCACCCCCTATTATTTGTTTTGCCGCCCCCTATTATTCGTTCTGCCGCCCCCTATAATTCAATATAAACACTACTACATAAAGTACCAATTAGAAATGAATATAGTACCAACTATTATGTAATAAAGTACCAACTCTCATTAGTGAAAGTACCAATTATTTGCCGTCCCCTATTATTCGTTTTGCCGCCCCCTATTCTAAGCCATGAGTCGAGCGAGGGGGAGGCAAAGGCGAATCCGGAGCGAGCAGTAAAATCATAATTGTTGCCTATTTCATTATCTATATATTCATTCTACATAAAGTATAAAATCTCAATTCATAGAGTACCAATTAGTATATCATAGAGTACCAAATAATTCAACATAAAGTATCATTTCTCACTTAATGCAACATAGAGTACCGATTATTCCTAAAGTTAATGGTCTGGGCAAAACACTAAGTACTGATTAAATCTACATAAAGTATCAATTCGCGATTCATACAGTACCAATTTGAAATTCATAGAGTACCAATGAGTAACAAAAACTAACAAGTATTACTAAATACTAAGTAACTCCTCATATTGCATGGCGAACCTGTTACCACCTATCAAACAAGATAAAAGGACATATTAAGCTAAGCTGTAGTAAGCCATGAGTCGAGCGAGGGGAGCCGAAGCCAAAGGCGGAGCCGTTTGTTATTTGCTGACCCTTATTATTTGTTTGCTACCCCCTACTATTTGTTTTGCCGCCCCCTATTATTCGTTTTGCGGACCCCTATTAATTCAATATAAACAATATAACATAAAGTACCAATTAGGACTGAATATAGTACCAACTATTATATAATAAAGTACCAACTCTCATTAGTGAAAGTACCAATTGTTTGCCGCTCCCTATTATTTGTTTGCCGACCCCTATTATTAGTTTTGCCGCCCCCTATTCTAAGCCATGAGTTGGGCGAGGGGAGCCGAAGGCGAACCCGGAGCGAGCCGTAAAATAATAATTGTTGCCTGTTTCATTATCTATATATTCATTCTACATAAAGTATAAAATCTCAATTCATAGAGTACCAATTAGTATCTCATAGAGTACCAATTAATTCAACATAAAGTATCATTTCTCACTTAGTGCAACATAGAGTACCTATTATTCCTAAAATTAATGGTCTGGACAAAACACAAAGTACCGATTAAATCTACATAAAGTACCAATTCGCTATTCATACAGTACCAATTCGAAATTCATTGAGTACCAATGAGTAACAAAAACTAACAAGTATTACTAAATACTAAGTAACTCCTCATATTGCATGGTGTTGGGAAAATATATGTACTGTATTATAATATTTTAATGATTCCAAAACCTCCTAGATATGCCTTAGAATTTTATTTTATGACCTACATGTTTTGGTCCTTAGATTAGTTTTGGCAGGC
>JAYJMF010353748.1:0-10867 GCA_036873715.1 Salvia sclarea
TATATTTTTTATGTCACGTAAATTGATTTCGACGTAAATTGATTTCCCGTCGAATTTCGACGGGCTACTTACTAGTAGTATTTGTTATTCTATTTGTAGAGTGTTTGTTCTTTTTAATTTTAAGAGGCCGCCGTTCAATTACCTAACAGCTAATGTATTTGCGTCAATAGTTTAATATATTGTTCATATAGTATATGCGATTTGCAATGACACTTCGGATGTAGACATTTAATTTCCGAATAAATGAAATAAAAGCTGAAAGATGCTTAACTTTCTGAGAGAGAGGCCAGATGCTCTTTTCTTTTCTTTTCTTTTCTTGTATTTTCTTTTCTTATATTTTCTTTTCTTAAATTATCCACAATCTCACTTAAATATAGAACGTTTTGTATAACTTGATTTGAGGTGTTGGTAGAATTTAAGGTTGTGACCCTTTAGTCGTAGTGCGGATTGCTCCATTAGTAGACCACCACACAAAATCAAAAGATGTCCAATTTAGGCCGGTTGGCTTGGAGCTTACTTGGCTCAGCCTAGTGACGTGGTGATGCATTTTCGGGCTTTCACGGGATTGCTTGTGGGGAAGAAGACGAGGAAACGCTTAGGCGGCCTTTGGGCGTGCGTGGTGTGGGTCTTATGGAAATGGAGGAACGCTCGCGTCTTCAAAAACAAAGTATGGGATTTCTCGAGGATTGAAGAGGAGATCAAATTTTGTTTCTGAAATTGTGGCATCTAGTGAGAGGCGAGGCGAATACGGCTGTGAGTTTTATTAACTGCTCCTCTAACCATCTTTATGATAGGTGGTCTGTTGTGTATGTTTTTCTTTTTCTTTTTTTTGGCATCTTTGAATCTGATGCCTCCATCCTTGTTTATTAATGAAGTTCTTTTGCTAGATTAGAAAAATATATATTATATTTTAATTTAGTACAACATTAATTAACACCTCCACAACCACAACAATTTTTCGCGAATTTAGCTGATCGATATATATGTAATTGCTCATAAATCGCAAGTTGTAGTTATATTTTGCTTTTATCCATGAGCTTTGAATTATAACATCATAACATGATTTTATTATGGCAATTTTATCTTGAAACAAGATTCCGGCAAATTAAAATTTGCATGGTAACTGGAAACGTCTACATGGCTCGTTGGTGCATGATGTGAAATATTGTAAATATTATTGTCAAAAGAAGATATATACTTTGACTACTCACTAAGAGTGTTTCTCTTTGTGGATGCCACAAATTTTAATAAAAAGTCAAAGAATTATATAAGTGTAGAAATGATCTCACCATGTTGATTTAATAAAGAGTGAAAGATATTGTGTAAGTGTAAAATTGGTCATAACACTTTTTGCCAAATAAAGAAAGTGAAATACTCTTTATGAACACCCTAAAATGATAAAAGTGGAACACTCTTCGTGGACGACGGAGGTATTACTTTTTATTTTATCTATGAACTTTTATTTTGCTTTAATTTTACCCAAGGCGAAATTAAAACTTACTACTAGTCCGAAAGCTGGTGAGTCTTTCTGCCATAGGAAAAAAATGGAAGGGGAAGAAAATTAACAGTTGATTAGAAAATTGTTTGCAGATTAAAATTATATTTATTGGGTTGATTGCCAAATAAATCACCAACTATACCCTAATTTGCAATTGGAAAATATCGAAAGTTTATGTATTTAATTGACAGGATTAGATTGCAATTTAGAGTATAGTTGGTGATTTATTTGGCATTTAACCCATACTAGTATATAACCCCATGCAATGTGTGGGATGAATTATTATGCTATTTGATCTCATTCAAATTTTATTTCACTATTTTATGATCTAAAAATTAATCAATGAAATTTTATTTTTATATTAAAATTATGACTGTATATATAATTAATCAAAATTATTTTAATACTCTGAATTGTACTCCCTTAGTCCCATAGAAGTTGTCATGTTTTTTTTTTTGGGGTGTTGCGTATAAGTTTTTGTGTTTCAATTTTGAACTTATTTTAGTATGCATAATTCTTTTACATTGGTCTTAAGAAAAATAAAGATAATATTATAATTTAAAATGAAATATAATTTAATATACATTTAATCATTAATAAAATATTATTAATAATTTAAATATTTAAAAATAATTTAATGGTTGAATGACTAATTAAATGTGTGTGTGATTATATAATTGAATAAGAAAATTTTCCTATATATATGTGTGATGATTAATTGTTTAGTTAATTGTTAAATTGATAATTATTATTGTATTAAATGTTTTGTCAAAAGAATTAATAAAGTCATTTAATGTAGTTTTGGAGGGAATTAATTTTTGTTGTGGTTTTGCTATAGATTTATTTGGTATGATGGAAGGGTAATGTAATGAAAATGGGAATCAAATGACAAATTTTGAGTGATTCCTATATTTGGTATACACAAAAAATATGATAGAAAATTAGGAACGGAAGTGCGATTCCTCAATTGATTTAATTCATTTTGGAGTAATTAAACATAAAGTATAGGAATGGAATAAAATTATTTTGCATTCCCTCCCTCTATTGTGTGTGTGAATGTATGTGTGATGTGTGTGTGGATGCGCGCGCAAGTTTGTGTGTGTTCTATGTGTGTGTTAATTTGATTTAAATGTCACTAGTTTTACTAACGGTGCTTCCAAATGATGACTAGCATATTATTTTCATATTTATATTGATCGAGTATATTTTCGTGAGGTAGTTAATAAGTTATGGGAGCACAAAGAGGACACGAGGGATTTACGTGGTTCGATCTATTGAGATAGATCTACGTCCACGGAGCGAGAAAGAGAGCTTTATTGCTTGTATGCGAGAGAGATTACAAGAGTATTGATTGACTATCCTCGAATTGTATGATTCTAACCTCTATTTATAGATGAGTAAACCGAGTTCTTGGAGAGTTAGATCTCCTCTCGAGGTCTTCTTCGAGTAGGATTCGTCTTTGAGTTTCACTGGGACTCTTCATGTTTATCTTCAAGTGGTCCAAGTCTATCCATGCTTTGTTTGGGCTTCTTGGGCGCTGATGGTTCTAGGTTACTTGTTTGGGCCGTCATTGTTGGGCCGACGTTGGTTGACCGAGGTCGATTGGCCGAGGTCGTCTGGCGGAGGTCGCCTGGCCAAGGTCGTCTGGCGAGGTCTGATGGCTGAGGTCGCCTGGCCGAGATCGTCTGGCCGAGGTCGCCTGGCCGAGGTCGGATGGCCGAGGTTGTCTGGTCGAGGTCGTCTGGCCGAGGTCGCCTGGCCGAGGTCGGATGGCCGAGGTCGTCTGCCCGAGGTCACCTGGCCGAGGTCGTCGATATGACGAGGTCGTTGGACCGAGGTCGCCTGGCCGAGGTCAATGGGGGCCGATATCCTTTCCTTTGTCTGGGCTTGACCTTTGGGCTTGACCTTGGGCCTGGTAGTTGGGCTTGGCCTTTGGGCCCATATCCTATCATATATAATTATAATACAGAATATATGTCCAAAAGTGCGCCTTGATGAGAAAAATAAGATATAACACTAATTTTATGATATGAAAATCATGCGAGTTACACTTGTAGCAAGGAAATTCATGCTATTTAGTTTTATTTGTATTCTTAAGGGTAAAACTTGGTCAGTTAAAAAAAAAATTATATTCCCTCCATCTCATTTTAAATGACACAATTTTCTTAGAGCGAATAGGGAGTTTTACCCAAGTTCATAATAAAAAATTATTTTTACCAACTATTATAAAACATGCATCCCACACCCAAAGTTACGGAAATACCCCTTGATGGTGATAGTGTATGGCGACTAATTGGCGAGAGCCACGATTTACGTAACTTTGGGTATGTGATGCATGTTTTTATAATAGTTGGTAAAAATAATTTTTTGTTATGAACTTGGGTAAAGAAGCATTTCTCTCATTTTCTTATTGGTAAACATGTGGGGCCCATAAACTTTACACTTCTTTATAAAGAGTTTTTTTTAGTTCATGTGCAAAAAGTATTGTGTCATTTGAAGTGAGACGGAGGGAGTAGTTTTATATATTTATATGCATGATTATATTTTTTAATCCATGTTAAGATAGATGTAGATTTAATTATAAAATTTTATTAAGCAAAACAAAAAGGATATTTTTCAATTTTATGGGTGTTAATTAGCAGTTAACAGTACTTAAGTGGGAGAGATATTAGTTAATAATGGTGGTAAGTAAGGTCCCACCTTGAGACGTAAGAAAGGAGAGACAAAAAGTCCAATCCTAAAAAAAGGAAAATAGAAAGAAATAAAAATCCAACGGCTGATATTCATCCCCTCCAAAAAGCCGCGGAAACACGGAGCCGCTCGAACCCAGAGTTTGGAACCAGATATTCTCTTCCCATCACTCCCTCACATGTCACATCATCAACTAAGGTCGCGTTTGGTTGCTTTTAAATTAAATACTCTATTTTAATTACTCTTTCCATTAACAACATCATTTCTATATCAATTCAGAATTTCGAACAAGATACGTATTTACTTATCTAAAATGAGGGTTTTATGAATTTATCAATCAGCGTCTAAAAGGTTATAAGAATATTTTGATCAGACAACATTGCAATTGCAATGTTAATTTATATAGATATAGTAATTAAGTGCAGTGTGTAATGGAAAATCCTTTTAAATTTTAACCATTCTTTTATTTTTATTTGGTTTCGTAGATTAAAAACATTAAGAAGGTACATAGGTAAGAAATTAGTACTGTAGTTGCTTTGCTATTTATGTTTAACAAACAAAGGATGGTTAAAATAGATTAACAAATATAGGTGGGATAGAAGAGCATGGTAGTTTAGTTGAAAGTGATTTTCACATATTTGGCGAAGATTCCTGCAATTATAAATCTAACCGTTTAAAGAAAGGCGTGCCAAAAAAATTAGACCAAATTATTAATACATGAATATAAGTTATCATCGTACATGTTAACTACTCTATCCACAAGATGGAAATATAGTTATATTTAAATTTTGATCGATGGTTATTAATCAGGCATTGTCTCTTTTCACTCTATAGTTACATAAAATTATTTTATATGTAAAATTGTATTCATATTAATGCGTTAGGACTTAGGATTATATATAAGAGTCCAATAATAGATTTGATTGGAATTGCGATAAAAGACGTAATTTTGTTTGGAATTGCACGTGGATTGATTTCTTCTTATAAGTTTGCTTATCAAAATGTGGCATGAATTTTAATAAAAGTAGTGATAAAGTGAATACGAGTGAAGAAATGATCATATATGTTTGTTTGAAAAAAATTCTTTACATATATGTTAGTTGTAAATTATTAAATTTTTGGTAAAATAAATCGAAAAATAAATAATCAAATTTTTGTGGAATGGAGAAAAAAAATTGTACACATAATAACCTAAGGGTACGTACCAATGATACACTAGATTTGATTTTTTTTTTCTTTTACTACATACACTTTTACAAATGTAACTTCATATATCCCAAATATATGACCCACACAAGGCGACTTTACTACATACACCAGTCTTAATTACTCCCTCCGTTCCTCAATTGTTGGTGCACTTCTTTTCGACATGGGAATTAAGATGAGTTAAAAAAGTAGTGTAAGTTGTATAAAGTAGTGATAAGAATATATTATATTTAAAGTTGTGTGTGTGATAAAAATGTCTAGAAAAGGAAATACACCAAGTTGATGAGACATCCCAAAAAAGAAAATACACCAATAATTGAGGGACGGGGGGAGTAGTATATTACTACTACACTTGATATTATTTTTCATATTGATTTAAAAATATAATAACATTAAATTGCTCTTAGACCCATTTTAAATTAAATAAAGGTACACAGCATTAAATTGCTCTTAGACCCAATTTAAATTAAATAAAGGTACACAACATAGTGTTTGCGCCTGTATTTGGTTATATATAATTGAAACCATATTTTTATAAATATACATTCGTAGGGTGAGGATCTGGTAAAAATCATCCTCATTCTAGAAACCTATAAACTATGGTTTAAAAGCATAGAGTAATGCTAATAAAAGCATTATATTATACTTTAAAAATATCAGAATCAATGCAAACATTGTTTTATACATCAAAAAACATATAGCATCACTGGAAGCATTATATTGTGATAATGAAAGCATAACGAATTTGAAAATTCAATCTGGACCATCTATTAATCAAGAAATTATGGGGAATATTTCTATTTGATCCCCTCCCTACATTCGTATACATAAGTTATTGTTTCTCTTATGTAAATACATTTTATATAATACATTGATATTTTTGTTTATGACAATAGTAGAATCAGTGGTCCGAATTGATTTTAGTTAATACATAATATTTTTTAATTATAATTAATCCTCTCCCACGTGATATATATATATATAACTCATTTTCGAAAATAATTGCAAGAGAGCGAAACACATTCCCGTACATTTGTGATAGACAAGGTTTATTTTATTTTTGAAGAAGTCCTTAAAGAAAAGAAGAATTTGGGAATCTAAGAAGGTAGAAATAAATATTTAATTGCCAAAGCCAACCGTAGTTACTTTTTGGCACACAGCAACCCAACCCCACAAGCCCTATAATTAACCACGAAGCACACACCTCTCTCACTCTCACTCTCTCTCTCTCTCTCTCTCTCTCTCATCCTTTTCCTTTGAGCGATCGGAAAAAGCATATTTGTAATTCCAGTCGAGAGAGATGAGCTGCAACGGGTGCCGAGTTCTCCGCAGAGGTTGCAGCGAGCAATGCATCCTAAGGCCGTGTTTGGAGTGGATCCCTTCCCCCCACGCTCAGGCCAACGCCACTCTCTTCGTCTCCAAATTCTTCGGCCGCTCAGACCTCATGACTTTCATCGCCGCCGTCCCCCAATCCAAACGCCCCGGTATATATGCATGCCTTTTTCCTTTCTATTTTTCCTTCAATTTCATCCTAAAATATCTAATTAACTTTATCATCAGCTCTGTTTCAATCCCTCCTCTTCGAGGCCTGCGGCCGCACGGTCAACCCGGTCAACGGCGCCGTCGGCCTGCTCTCCACCGGCAACTGGCACATCTGCCAGGCCGCCGTCGAGACCGTCCTCGCCGGCGGCGTCCCCAGGCCAGTCGCCGTGGGGAGTCCGCCGCCCACCGCCGACGGCCGCCGCCTCATGCAGATGCAGGGCTTCCTCTCGGGAGCCGGCGGCGGCGGGGTGATGAATTGCATGGAGGCGTCGCTGGGGTCGGGTATATCGGAGGAGGTTTCGCCGGCGCCGGACTTGGGAAATGGTGAAAGTGGGGTTAGCCAAGTTGGTAACAAAAGGCCAAAGCTGCTCAACCTTTTTGCCTAATCATGGACTCTCTCTACCTACACAAGAAGAAGAAGAAGATGAGAAGAATGAACAAGACTTAATTAATCCCTTCTTTTTTTTTCACATTTTTCTTTTTTAATGGGACTGAGTTGGGTAGGGGTGGAACTAACCTTTTTGGGACTAAGTGAGCAGAAAATTGACTTTTTTAGTCCATGTTTAAATCGGAAATTGTATCTCTTTTTGTAGGAGAGTACTATTTTGATAAATAAAATACAGTAACCCTTTTTTTTTTATTAGAAATTCAATTTGTGCATTGATACAACAATTACAAAACAAAGTCGCCACCCTTGTACCACCGTTTCATCGTTCACGAAAGATTCAATTTCTCTTTTCCGATTTTGAAAAGGGGAAAGAGGATTTGGAAACGTACTTAGTTGCATACAATTCCATTATTAATTACAATGGTAAAACCAAATTAAGCCCATGGTTAATTAACTAGTGATTGCATTTGCTCCGCGGGGAGAGACAGCCTTAATTAATTGATTGTAGTACTCAATTTTATAATTTTGAGAAAGGTTTGACAGACTGTTGATGGGCTACTCTTACAACCTAAGACGACCAAATATCAGTGTAAGTTTTGTAGTTAATTTAAAAGACAACATTGGAATGTGTATGGAGAGATATTGAAGGGAGTGATGTCTTCTATTGCAGCAGTCGTAGCTTTGGATTTTGTGGGCGATATTCTCTCCTCGCGCTTCACTATACTACCCCTACCTATATCTCCTTCATTTTCACAATATTAATTTACCCACCTTCAACCATGTTTTACAAGGACTCATGCATTTTCTTTTATTAAATATATGGGATCGATCGATTCATAATATACTTAATAACAAAAACCAATTTATAATTATCTATATAGAGAGAATATTTGTGAGAGGTATCTGATATAAACTTTTTCTCCTTTATATATAAAATCTAATCTGTACAACTGATCTTTATATGATTTACTATTGTCGTAAATTAAAATTGCATTATTATATAAACAAAAAGTATGATTAATTATATGGTACCACGAGAAGAAAAGTTTCTATACGATATTATCCCGGTATCTTTCCCCTTAACATTTTTCTAGCAAATATTTATTGCCCTAACTCGGGTCAATTTGCCAATTACTAATTCAAGTAAATAGAAAAGATCTTTTTTCTTTCAAAAGACTATTTTATACCATTAGGGTTCCATCAATATCACAAAGGAGTAATTCTCTAAAAATAACTCATGTAATGTGGACAATAATAGAATAATCTAACCATTGTTTTTTTCCCATGAAATTAAGGTGGAGGTTATCTTATTGGATGTGAAAGTATTAGTGTTGCATTCCCAAACTTCATTTTAAATCCGTCAACAGTTGTTTGAAATGAGTGTTTCCTTTCACATAAAACAATGAATATATATTAATTATTCATAATTAAAAATATATAATAAAACAATGAAAATAATTAAAACAATTAATATAATAAAATATATATTTTTAATTATATTCAAGGAATAACAAGTATATATGCACATTACTTTTAGAAAAAATTATATTTCTACTAAATGAAAAAAAAAATTACAACTAACCTTAATAGGTGACATAACCCCGACCTATCGATTAGAGAAGAAATGACTTAATAATAGATGCAATTCATCGCCTATATATATGCGCATTATTAAGTACAATTATAAGCACAAAAATAAAAAGCACTCTTCAAATTAATAGCCTCTCAACTTATATTGCAATTAACTAATATGTCACCGAGTTACTAAAATATAATTATCAGATATTAGTATTAATAAAAAAATAATAAAATATTAGTATTAATCATCAAGGCTTTGTTGTAAATTATATCAGAATAATATAATATCCATCATAATATCTTTTTGTAATAGTATGATGTGCAATAATGAAATCCAGTGTGTAAAATTTAATGCGTACTTTGTTGTTTTTAACGAAAATGCATAGTTTTTTGTTGAACTAGATACAACAAAGCTCAAATATTCCAATTTTAAAACGTATTTTCAGCCTTAATATAATGAAAGATGCGACAAACTTTCAACCTAAAGATATGAAAGGGATAGCCTTTGTCATCCGCATAATGAATGATACGACAAACTTTCAACCTATAAATTTGAAATGGTTGGTGTTTTCCGTCCGTTAAAGTTTTCAATGGGATGCGGTCTTAAATCAATGATACTTATCTGTGATGCCAAAGCATGCTCATCAAATTTTAGGAGAGAGAATAGTACTATAAAATTATGCAACTAATATTGAATGATATATTGTATCACATATGCATGTTGCTTTATGTTATGCTATAGGATAGATGAAATTGAGCAATTAAGTAAAATGTGAATATAATTGTAGTGGTATGGGTTGTAATTATGTGTAATTACTGGGGTGTGAAAAGAGAGGGCGGAAAAGGTATGGGATCCACGTCACCAGGGCCCATAGGAATGAGGTCGTCCACTAGGAGTGGGATCCACGTCAGCAGTTAGTTTGATTTCTTTGATATAATAATGAGGAAAATGGTTTTAATTGGTGCAATTTATTGATATTGTGGGGATTAAAAAGGCAAAAGTCAGACTAGTGCCAATGGGATCCGCTTTTAAGCTTGCGTTTCGCCGCATCTGCACTTACTCTCCCTTTTCTCTACGTAATTCCTTCCTTCTTTTTTATATAAATGAAATTTTGCTTATTACTATTATTATTATTTAAACATTTTCTCGAAAAAATTAGTATTTGTGAATATTTATTAATTTAATTCAGAATAATAAACTTCCTTTTGTTACAATTGAGGTCTCAAAAATTACTTTATATTGTTGTTACATTAATGGCACATCGATATATTTTATTGATATTACCTATAAAATAATGATATATTCCCTCCATCCCCTAAGAACGTTACCGATTTATCACCTTTGTTATTTTGGTTATCCACAAAGAGTGTGTCACTTGTCTTATTTGGACTATACTCCCATTAATTCAATTTCACCCTAACTCAATATTTACAAAAAATACATACTATTCACCTCACCTTTCTTAAAAGTTAATAAGGTGAGACCATTTTTTCACTCACACTTTAACCACCAAACTTTTTTTTAAAATTCGTGTCGTCCACTAAGTAATATACACCCTTGGTGGACTCACCTAATGAAACTCATGTAAATTAATTATTATTATAATTGTATATCATCATATTTCGCGGCTTAACAACTAATTATATATATTGTATATTGTATCCCCTAAATTAAGTTTAAGCTAGTATATTTTTATCCTAAGTGTCAGACATTTTTATTTATTTGTATATTATTTATATGAATAATTAGTATATACAGTACTTCTTATTTAGTCAGTAAACTTTTGTAGGATTTATCTAGTTTTGTGTTTTCATACTTGACATAGACCTCATATATAAAAACTTCTTATATACACTATCACTAGGTTGTACCGAATCATTTTATGCCATGATTTGTAAATATTTTTATTAAAAAGTTAGTTTACTCAAATTCGTATAATAGTAGTAATTGTTAATTGTCAAAA
>JAYJMF010353779.1:0-10863 GCA_036873715.1 Salvia sclarea
CTTTAAATTTTTCCTTCTTTTCCATCCCCTTGTCTAAGAAAAAGAATTTTACTCTTTCTTCCTCCTCCTTTTCACTCTAATGGAAGGATAATATTTTCACTCCTTGCAAGTGGGATAATATTATCTTTCCATTTGAGTGAAAAAGAAGAGGAAGAAATAGTAAAACTCCTTTTCTTAGAGAAGGAGATGAAAAAGAAGGAAAAATTTAAAGGACAAATATTCTCTTTTCCCTCATTTTCCCATGATAATTTATCTATCAAAGAGAATAGAGCCTAATTGAATAAAACCTATAATGCATGCAATTCGGTGTTTATAAGCGTATGAAAACTTCGACGCATCCCATTTTTAACGGTTTTTCACGATTAGGGATACTGGCACCTAAATACACCAAATTTTGGTGTATTTTAGTTTTGCGCACGAATTTTAAAAGTTATCAATTAATTAATACATGTACTTTGGACATTTTTGCGATTTTTCCACAATTTGAAATTTCATATCTCCATAATGAAGCTTGCATGGATATGATGTGTCACTACTTGAATCAAAACGGACATCGTTTTGCTTAAGGTTAAAAAATGTCAAATCCACCTCACCCTCTCCACTTCTCTTTCGTGCAATTATTAATCAACTATTACATTTAATATTGTAAGACATGATGTAAAATTTTACTACAAAAAAAACTGAAATTATCAACCGATAATTTCGTAACTAAATGCAAAAGTTTCATTGCTAGTGACGATTAGCAACGGTTTACTGTGCATGATATGATGGATTGATAAAATGATCCAAGTTAATCTATTGTTTATTTTAATGGATAAATGATGAATCATTTAATTTTGAACTAATTTGATAATCTTATCCTTCAAATACTCAATCCTATATTTTATCAATCTAGTTTATTAGTCAAAGCAAATGATACTTAAAAGTCATGGAAAATATGACATGAATGGAGAGGTGGCATGAAATGAAGTACTAGTTGACTATTTAATGCCAATTAACATCGGAAGTTGACAAAAGAGAGAAAAATAAGGTTAAATCTGGGAAATGAATAATGTTAAAGATGCTTTATAAATGGCACGTTTTTTCTTTTACAATTATAGGTAAACGGATTAAACTTCATATGAATTTTGACGATTGTGTACAATTATTTTAAAGACGGAAAAAGTAATCTTGAATGGAATCATTTTGTCCTTTCCTTTGAGCATATTCATTATTATATTTTGCACCATCTCTTTACATTAATTAGGGCGATCATGCATCTTCTGTCATTTCCCTCATCAATATATTTTAAAATATTGATTGTTGATTGTCACATTCAAAAAAAAAACCCTGAACTTTTGACTTTTATTTTTATATAACTATTGACGACTTTCTCTTTGTAATATTCTCTATTTCCTGTGTGACGAGGAAATTAGCAAATGACATCAAACCTTACGACTTTCACTATTGGAAAGCGAAAGTGGAAAATACACATTTCCATCATTAACATATTATAGAATTGATCATTAAAAATTACATTCAGAAAAAATCTTCCACTAGAAAATTAATTTGGAGCTTCTAAATTTTGGACTCCGACACTTGTTAAGTTTGGGAGCTTTTTTTTTTTCTGTGAGGAGGAAATTCGCAAATTTGTTGATTACAAATAATTTGTTTCAATTATATATGCGTCGGTATATGCAGCCAAAAATTAGTGGCACGTTTTTAAAATCATCTTCATTTAAATAATATTTATGTAGTGGCGGAGCCGGGAAAGTTGGGGGAGCCCAAGCACCCCCTGGCATTTGTTTATTTTTACACTAATTTTTTTCTTGTAAGATTGATTTTTTTTCATTATAGTCCTCTCCGAATAATATTCCTGGCTATGCACCAATCTACTATAAATAAGAGCTAGCCTGCAAGAGAAAACACCACAAAAAAAACGACATCGTCGGCCGGGTTCTGTACACGAACCCGGTCCAGTTCTGGCAGACCGGCGGCCAGATCGACTTCACTACCGCCATCACCTTCCTCATCTCCAACACCCCGGGCAAATTCTTCGCCGACGGCATCGCCTTCTTCATCGCACCCGTCGGCTCATGCATTGCGTGTATGAAATATTATGATGGTTCATATTTATTTATTTATTTATTGAAATTTACACAGGTTTGGATGGGTAATTAGTGGGTATTACCTAGTGGGTTCGGGTCGGGTTTGGGAAATATAGTTATTACATCTAACCGGTTTGGGTTTAAAAATTTTAGACGGGTATGGATTTGAAAAACGCTTAATGGATTTTAGACGTCGGTCAGTGTTTTTCGAGACATACGATCCGGGGTTGGAGTAGATGTCGAATTCGACCGCGAAGACGGCGGGTTTCCGCCGAAGACGCCGTAGCTCCCGCCGGCTGAGGTGACGGCGGAGCCGACGGGGATGATGAAGAAGGCGAAGCCGACGGCCGGGTTGGTGTCGCCGGGGTTGCTACTAATAGAAACGTTGCTTATTGCTACTTTTTTATTCTTTTTTACTTTTCTTTTGCCAAAAACTGTTCATCTTCCCCAACTACTTAATTTTCTTTCTCTGCAACTAGTCTGCAACTCATCTTCTCCAAAGGGTTAGTTTCAAAAATTACTTTATTTTAAAATTACTTTACCTTTTCATCCTCAAACTTTTCATCATAATTACATACCCCTTTTAATCAATATACTCCTTCTTTTTATAAGAGTGGGATCCTTTATCCCACTCAACAATATAATCATTTCAACTTTGTTAAAAATGGTGCCACTTTTTAGTGAGCTTATTTATCAGGGGACTGAGGGAGTATTTATACTGAATATGATGGATTTAATGAGGTGAATAGAATTCTAAATCAGTGAATAAGTGTTTGAATCAATTATGACGATCCCCATTTAATATAGTGGTCCCTATTTGCACAAAATGTCAAGACAATATTAAATGGTCCAAACTTAGATGCTTTATAAAATGGCACGTTTTTTTCTTTGCTAATTTGCACAAAGTAACAATTAATTTCTAGAACATGTCAAGAAATTATATATAGAATAGTCCAAACTTTAAATGCTGTATAAACAGTACCTACTTTTTTCCAATTTGAACTAAATATAATAGAACATCCAAAAAGACGTCAACGAAATTTTAATTTAATTAACTAATGCAACTATTGTCCCCTTCGAATTTATAAAAATTCGACCAAAATCGCAATTTATATGAATAATTAGATAAATTAACTCTATCAATACAAGGGCCACAACTCTCAATGAAACCTTCATTGATACGGTAATACAAACTTTAGCGTCTATTTACTCCAAACCTTCTTTGTTATAAATATTAATCATGTTGTATTATGACATAATAAAATTTTACATTATAATAAACATGATTAAAAAGTATTACTCCCTCCGTCCCTGAAAGGTGTGCACAATTTTCCTTTTATGTCCGTCCCTGAAAGGTGTGCGCATCCTTTATTTGGAAACCTACTTTACCAACAAGTCAACAATCTCCAACTAACATACCCACAATTTTTCAAAAAGTGGGACCTTTCTCCACTCAAATACATTTTATCACACTTTTTATTAAAACCTGTGTCACTTCTCTCTTCGCACACCTTTCAGGGACGGAGGGAGTATTAAAATTCGTCGTGGCATACAGTAACACACGGTAGTTGTGGGATAGAGAATCTCACCCCCTCAGAATCTACTATAAATAGGAGCTAGCTAGCAAGAGAAAACACCACCACCATCACCACACTCTAATTTAACTAGCCATGGCGAAGCTTCTCCAAACCCTAACCCCAATCCTCTTCCTCCTCCTCGCCGCCGCCGCCGCCACCACCTCCCTTTCGCAGCCGACCTCCTTCTTCTACAACTTCCGCAACTCCACCGGCACAACAAACCTAACCTTCCAAGGCGACGCCGTTCTCGTCCAACGGATAGGCGCCTCCCATATCCGCCTCACGGAGGCCAAGTCCGGCGCCGTCGGCCGGGTTTTGTACCCCGATTCTGTCCACTTCTGGCAATTCGACGGCCAATTCGACTTCGAGACCACCTTCCTCTTCCGGATCACGCCCGAGACGGGCCGCTCCCCTGGAGAAGGCATCGCCTTCTTCATCGCCCCCCGTCGGCTCCACTCCCCCCTACAACTCCGCCGGCGGGAACTTGGGAGTCTTCGGATCCACCGGCAACGGCCAAGCCGTCTTCGCCGTGGAGTTCGACACCTTCGTCAACGAGTGGGACCCCACCTACCGCCACATCGGCATCGACCTCGGGTCTAGGTGGTCCAGCAACATGACATTCGCCGGCGATGCCATCGTCGGGAAGGATGTGAGTGCGAAGATCAGCTATGCCTCGGCTACGAAGGTGATCAGCGTCGCCGTCTCCACAGAAACGGAGACAGAAACGAAGACGTTCGATGTCAGCCTTGTGTGTGACTTGAGCGGCCTTCTTCCCCAGGAGGTGCAGGTCGGCCTCTCCGCTTCCACCGGAGAAGAAGTGGCCGCCCACGAGATCTTTGCGTGGAATTTCACGACCACCATGGTCACTACCGCCGCCGCCAACAAGAGCATGAAACAGCTCATTCGCCAGTTTGCGTGATTTAATGTCTGGTTGTGTCGTAAATAAGGACCTTAGTCCATAAATAAGAATGCAAGATTTCTCTAAGGAAGTTGAAATCGCAGTTTAACTATGCAAGGTTTCTATGAGGACTTTTATCGAACATGTTGTGTTTCTGTGTGTCTGCAGGTAAATTATGCATTATTTCTCTTAGGACTTTTACCGAACAGTTGCTATTCGTAGTTAAGCTTTGCAAGATTTCTATATTTGCTCGATTTTGATGTGATAAAAAGCAACAGAAATAGTATGGATGGGAGATAGAAATTAGAAAAAGAATCTGGAGAGATAAAGAAGAGAAATTATGCAAGATTTCTGTTAGGACTTTTATCGAACAGTTTCGGTTCTATAAAACTCATTTCATTAATGGTGAATCGACGTGAAATTTGAATCCAAGTGAAAAATTAGAATGTTAAAGTCACATATATATCAGAAATTTCTTGGCACAAATTAACAAGAGTTAGTACTTACAGTTAAAGTAATTTTCTTAATACACATCATTGCATATTCCAAAAGAATCATATAATGTTTTAGAATTAATATAACTATCAAGTAATTAAAGCATATATCTAGCAAAAAGTAAAAAATAAATAAACTACATTTCTATTAAATTTTTAAAACTAATATTAAGTGTGTCCCTTAAGACGAAATTAAAGGACTCCTAATAAATGACTTATTATAGTTATAATATGTGCTCCAATTATACAATAATTGCATGTGGAACTTCTAGAACATATGTTTTTCCAAATGCATTGTTACATAACATACATAGAAAAGTATAATGCGAAGCTATTCAAAAGCAAAGACATAATTAAGGAAAATCAAAGGCAATCCAAAACATAATTATAAGTTGGAAATAAACAATCTAGAATGCAATCTATCACATTAACACAGACAAAGGCAATCTAAATCTGACAAATACTAAAAGAATGCGACTAAGAAAGTGTTTGGCTGAGCTTATAATCTCTTTAAAGCAGATTATAAGTTGTTCAGTAGAGCTTATAATTTGTTACAAAGTGTTTGAAAAATAATCCCTTAAAAGTTTGTATCTTATAATCTCATGAAATAACTTATAAGCTATTGGAGCTTTCAAACTCTTTAAAATAAGAACACAAACAAAGATTATATAAAATATGTCAGTTAATCCAAATTGATGCATTCCACTTTAGGTAGTAAGGCTTATTCCATATAGAGAATGATAAGAATTCAGTTACAACAGATTTGTGCTTCAAATCGAAATCTTATCTCCTGATTTGATATTTATTTATTCTGGTAAGTTATAACCTTACTTTAAAAAATTTACAGATGAATACCAAATCTCTTAATTTGTGGTTTCCCCAATTTTTGCAACGACTAACATGAGCACAATAATGTAATAAAATCTAAGAAAAAAATTACATGAAACGCGAAGTATAGTTGAATATTTAATTCATTATTAAAATATCCAGCCCCACAGATATTTTCGAATTTCCTAGTGCTATGCAATAAATAATAATGGTCCCTATTTCCAAAATAGTCATGGTTTATAAATGCCACTTTTTTTGTTTTTAGTTTTTGGAATTTGGACAAAGTAATGTTGAATTTCTATAATTACTCCTCCTTTGCCGACATTGCATCTCAAATTCTTTTCAAGTTGAAATTCTCCGAGGCAAAAACGAGTTTGAATCTTGTATTGCATTTGTTTATAGCATTTTCTATTATATTTGTGGATGGTAGACATGTGTCAATATTAATGATTTAAAATTTAAATTTTATATAAAAAAATATATACCCAAACATTTGAAATTTCTAAATCCTAGTGTTTGCTACATGTCCTCCATTTCTTTTATGTACTATAGAATATAATACATAAATATAATAGAAGATCTTATTTGGGGCAAAAGCATTACTTTTTCCTTGAATTAAGGGCATGTCTGGTTACTCTTATTTTAAGGAATTTGTATATTTTCCTTATTTAAATCTTAAATTCTAGAATTGATCGTTATTTGTTGGAAAATTAACTCCCCTTTCATTTATGGGTAAAACAAATATAAACGAGAAACATAACAAAGAAATAAGCAACAATCACGTACACAAGAATTTAATGTAGAACTTACAAAATCAGAGCGAGAAAATCATGACCTACCCAAGAGTGACAAATTACTATATAATAAATTTATACAATCACGAAAGTGTCCATTTCTATCTTGACACCAATACACTATTAGAAAACTTTGACAAACTCTCACCCTTCTATCAAGACTCACCACGAAAAAAATCTAAGAATCAACCATTGGGTACATGTCCAAAAAATATGTTAAAATTTATGGTGCAACTTTTAGATTTTGGCCCTCCTAAAAGTCCTTCAACGATCGACATATATATATTTATGCTTTTAATTTTCAATCATATATTTATGAGATATGAGCAGTGGCTGTCCAATTAGTGTATATATGTTTTTAATAATGATGAATGGTTACCTATTTCCTAATTAGAATTACAAGCTGACCAACTAGAGTCGAAAAGTTACAATTTTAATTATTTTGCTTGATTTTGAATTTTAGATGAAATTCAAAATTTGGAGGATATGGATGATGATGTGCAAGTATACTATCGATGGATATATGCTTCGACTTCTATGAGTTCTCCATGTCCATGTACTACTATCAATCATAGTTCTAAGAGTAAAAATATTATGATGCCAAAAAATCTAAGTATGATTTTGTGAAAATTGGCAAAATAAATGAGGTAGAAAAATGTAAATGTAAACACTGTCATAACTAAATGTTTTCAAACCCCTAAAAATATTACTACAAACTTTGAAATATGGTTTATAAATTGCACTTTTTTTTCCTTCATGTTTTTAAATGTGGACAAAGCAACGATCAATTTCAATAATAACATTAACTCCTCCTTTTGACGTTGCATTTTGAAGGTGAAATGCTAAAAATGACTTTTTCCTGGAATTAAGGGTGTGTCTGGGTTTCTAACTCTAGAATGATCGAATCAAGAACAGAAGAATCAATCCATGATAAAGCTCAAAGCTCCATTTTTATTCAAAAAACTTGGTCAAAATCGACATGAGGAAACAATAAAGGCTACAAAAACTATAAAGTTCGGGAACTACTTCGTTTTTTTCCGATCGAGATTTGTAGAGAAAGCAATGGAGTTGTTTGTGAAGATCGGCTTTGATTTCATGTCCTTTAACTGGGATTCTGCGTGTAGTTAATTAGGTAATTTAATAAGTTTAATTCAATAACTCTATAACTTGGTAGAACTCAATCTCTTTACTTTTGTTATTGAAAACATGGTAAATCCACAAATACGAAAATATGTAATTATATTTATATAAATATATTATAATTTACATAATTAACCTTAAAATACTATATATATAATTAGGGATAAAATGGGCAATCCATATTTTGTTAAACCCACACTTTTATTAATTATTATATGTAAGTGTAGATAAAGGGGCGTTTGCCTAAGATTATTATTTTAGACACCATATAAGTTGTCAAAGTGTTTGGATGTTGAACTTATAAGTTAGAAAGAGAATTGTGAGTTTATACAGAGTACTAAAGGGAAATTAAATTGTAAAGATAAATGATGGAAATATTAAATCATAATAAGCTTATTTTGGTAACAAAAAATTGCATTAAATACATGAACTTTTGACCATATATTTTTTAATACGAACATTAAAAAGTGTCAATAGATATATGTGGCGCAACAATACAAAAAAATCCATCGAATAGCCACGAAATTTTCCGTCGCTATTTTATTTAATTTTATTTTATGATTTAATTAAATATAATATTAATTATTTATTTTTAATAATTAGTGCTATAATATTTATAGACGCTCACTCTGCCAAACTTCCGTTTCTCCTTTGATGTGCGACTATTAAGATTAACGACGGAACTTAAATAAATAATTAAAAAATAATTAATTAACTAATGCGGATTTAATGACGGAATTTTAAAAAATAAACATAAAATAACTAATTAGCGACAAATTTAACGACAGACATTTAAATTAAAAATTAATTAATTTATGAACGATGGGATTTAATATTTTTTAAATTTTCTTTTCTTTTTCTTTTTCGAAAAAATTAAAAAATATATATTTCATCGTTAATCCATAGCTAATTCCGTCGCTAAATAACTAAAAAATATTTCATCGCTAATTCCGTTGCTAACCCGAGAAATTAACGACGGAAATTAGTCCCGTCGTTATTATTGTCGCTAATTAGACATTTTCTAGTAGTGCAACAACGTTCTGACATGGACAAATCGGATGAATAATTACACTATCATCATTCGCAACGGACCTGAACGTTGATATCTCCGCTTGAACGATAGGATTGATAGAATAATTACCTTGATAATTATCTTATCATTCAAACCAAACACCAGTCGGCCATTTTGTATGATTTCTTTCTCTAGCGTCAAGAGTTTATTTTACAATATAACTTCTAGCTAGAGAGTTTATATTATTTGTGCCATCCCAGGCTAAATTGAATTATATCTTTTGTAAAGATTTTATTATATATTAATGAATATAAATTTTATAAATTTTCTATTTTTGGATAGGATTTAACATATTTAATTATGTATTTATATAACAAATGTAGTTATAACCATGATTTTGTCTCTCTTTCTAACATATAAGGTCGTTATATATCCTATCGCATACAAATGTAGCGTCTTCTGCTGCATTTATGGATGAGAGACATGTGGCAAAATATCAATGATTTAGAATTTAAAATTTCAATAAGAAAAATATACATATTCTTTAAAATAAGAGTAATCGGACACACCCTTAATTCAAGGAAAATCTTTTATTATATTTATGTATCATATTATATATTACATAACTAGATGAAAGATATGTGAATACTGCGATTTAGACATTTCAAAGATTTAGGTATATATTTTCCTTATATAAAGTTTAAATTTTAAATTATTAAATATTGACACATGTCTACCATCCACAAATATAATAAAAGATGCTATAAACAAATGCAATAGAAGATTCAAACTCATTTTCGCCTGGGAGAATTTCAATTGAAAATAATTTGAAAACGCAACGTCGGCAAAGGAGAAGTTATTATAGAAATTGATCATTTTTTTGGTAAATATATAGAAATTGCTTCGTACAAATTCAAAAAAAAAAAAAGGAGACACGTGGCTTGGAAATAGGGACCACTATTATTATACGTACCTAACAAAAAGTTAGGACCATCTTTGCATTATTGTTTTCCCACGTTTTATTTTATTTTCTTTCCTTTGTCATCTTCTCTTTTTCTTGCATAGGACGAGGAAATTCGAAAATATCTGTGGGGCTGGATATTTTAATAATGAATTCACAAACTTATCCTACCCAATAAGAGTCATCACAATTCAACCCATCATATTTGGAATTAAATATTCAACTACTTTGCGTTTCATGTAATCTTTTTCTTCGATTTTATTACATTGTTGTGCTCATGTTAGTCGTTGCAAAAATTGGGGAAACCCACATTACAAAATTAAGAGATTTGGTATTCATGTGTAAAGTTTTGAAAGTAAGGTATATAACTTACTAGAATAAATAAATGTCAATTTACAAAATTTGGTCATGAATATCATATCTCAATATTATTTATTTAATTTAAAGGGCAACAATATGTTATACTTATGATATAGTAAATTAATCTACTAAATAAGTCTATTACTATTATTGGAGTCTATAATAGAGACAAAGGTCATTCAGAGAATTTTCAGTAACCATAAAATCATTTTTGATTAACTAGACCACACTCATATAATTAATTAACATCTATAGCTTTGACTTTATGTGTTGTTCTAATATTGTATTGTCTAATTGATGAAAATAACTTCTTTTTATCGAACAAGGACGTAATCAATTTGTTTCAAAAGCAAAGACAAGAAGAACCAAATTAAACTTAAGAATAAGAAAGAAATAAAAAAATGTATGAATTAATGGAGATTTTGAAATAAAACATCTACATAATATTTTTTTTTTTTTATAATGGAGTATGTACTTATAATTATTTACTTTGTATACACAATTATTTTAATTTTTAGAGCTATGTGGTTCTTTAATTAGTTAGTCTTTAAAACAAAATATTTGTTTAAAAAGTTCTATAGAAATGTAATTTATTTATTTTTTACTTTTGAATAGATATATGCTTTAATTACTTAATATTATATTATATTATATTATATTATATTATATTATATTATATTATATTATATTATATTATATTATATTATATTAT
>JAYJMF010353790.1:0-10862 GCA_036873715.1 Salvia sclarea
GGAAATGATAAGTTTGGGCGGGATTTTGGGCGGGATTTGGGACAAAAAAGGTTCAAGTGAGCTTTAGTATATATATAAATTAATAAATAGTGTATTTCTAAGTAAATAGACAAAGTAGAATTAATATAAAAAATTCAATTTTAGAAATACCCTTGTTATATAGCTACATTTTATAATGTAATTATAAATAAGGTCTTTTAGATAGTGTTATGTCCCCAACTTTTTGCTTTATTTCAAAATATGTCATCCACTTAAGTTAATGAAAAAAGAAGTCATCTTTCTTTTTTAACAAAATATGTCTTGCGCCAAAGTTTTCAGTGACGAAATGATAACTAATCTAGTTGTTGGGTCTCGGAGGGATTCTGAATTGATGTATGAGGGTGAATACACCAGAAGACTATTTTTCTCTAAACTGTTGAAAGGAGACTGATACTTGAGTATCAGTTATGAAAGCGAGGTTAAAGCTGACTATAAATGTTAGTGAGTTTCTAACTCACAACTGTCAAATTGGTTGACAGTCACAAGTTCAAATAAGGATCGGCTTTTAAACGATAAAACAGAGAGTTATGAATCTTACTGATTACCTTAAGGTTGGTCAGTTAGACTAATAACTTGGCAGCGGAAACTTGTTTAATTCATAGCCTTTATGTTATCACTTAGAAACAGATTTGGAGTGATCAATGTTTAGACGTCAGTATTCAGAGAGATAATTTGCGCAGCCAAGAAAGACAAAAACTGAATAAAATGACACAAGGAATTTTACGTGGTTCGGAGCAAACTTTCCTACGTCCATGAGCTGTTGATCAAACAGCTAATCACTCACAAGTGCTTCCAGGTGCATTGTAAACCTTAGATCAGCTTCACTCGCTGATACCAACACTCTCGGTTGAATTTCTCTTCTTAGTTCCAGGTACTAAGAAACCAATACAATTTAGCTTACAGGTGCTAAATAACCAAGTGTTCAGACCAACGTCTCGAACACACACTCAAACTCACTTTTCTCAGGGTTGAAAAAGGGTGGTTCGAAATGTTTCAACTGTTCACAAAGAAGGCCTCTCTGTGAACGAACACTAGGTTTGGGATGAAAAGATTAAAGGCCTAGGTTATAAGAGAACGAAAGAGTACTCAGGAAGACTGAGTTTTAACAAGATGGCGTGTGTTCTCTTCTTCGATTCTGAGTATGAAGGCAAGGGAAGAACTGGCTAGCAATTTTGGCAGAGCTTCATCTTATGTTCAGAATCGGTGGTTAGAATCGAAGAAGACAGAACCTATTTATAGCAAAGGCTGTAAAAGATCCGTTGGAGCCAAGACCTTCTTCTCAGATTTCTGCCGTTGTGAGAGAGTTTTTGAATTTCATCTCACAGTCGATCTTCTCTCTCTTCACCTTGCTTGGCTAGCCTTGGTACTTCTGCAGGAGAGGAGAGGGGATTGCAGGTCTTTTGGCACGATTGAGGAAAGTCGCGCGTCTCGAGAGAGAGAAAGGACGATGTCTGCAACCTTCGCATTTAATGCAGTTGTCCTGAAGTCAACTGCCACAGTTTACACGTGGCACTGTGTATCTTCTGTTTTGTCTTCTTTTGCTTTAATCAGCTTCGACAAGGAGAATGCCAGGTTGCATTAACAGCTTCTTCAATGTTGTTTTAAGGATTCTCCTTATTGAGACTGACATTTGATACTCAGTTTCTTTTGTCCACGTAGATGTCAGTTTTGACTTTAGGATGGTTGCCTTCTTTCGAAGACTGATAGATATCAGTTTTGAGTGGTAAAAACTGACTTGGTTGATGTCAGTTTCTAGATCATCAGTTTCTTGACATCAGCAAGAAACCTTTAATTTCTTTTCGTCTCCAGGATCTTCAAATCTTTAGCACAGCTTCGAAAAACTAAACTATAAGAAAATTTATTATAACACATGAATCAATAAAAGATGAGTCCTTGTAAAATCCTATGTTTTGGTATCATCAAAATTGAGGAGGGATATTTTCCTTCATTTTCCCAACATATGAGGTGAAATTTATATCTACGGTAAGATTCACTAATCAATGGTTCGTTGGTTCATGCATTAAGCTCTTTCAAAGTGATTTCATGAATTAACTAAAAGATAACATATGTGAAATTGTATAATTCAGAATTGCTTTATAAATATTGATTCATGAATTAACGTAAAAATAACATATTTGAAGTTGTAGAATTCATGAATTGCTTTATAAACCTTAATTCGTGAATCCACTTAGAAATAATACATCCAAAGCAATAAAATTCACGAATTGTTTTATCAAACCTTAGTTCGTGAATTCACTTAGAAGTAATATATCTAAAAGTATAGAATTCATTAATTCATTGGTTCCTCTATAAAACTTAATTTGTGTACTTTTTGTTAATAAATTTACGAATGCCTCCAATATCTTATATGATCACAAATATTGCAATTGTGTCACCATATTTATAATTCTCTTTGTAAAAGTTGTGAGTTGCATTATCTAACCGACTATTCATGAATAAAAATTTCAATTAGTGAAATAACATATGTTTGACATTAATTCATGAATTTATAAGTTTCAATACGTTAGTTAAAGTATTTTGATGCTTGAAAATTAGTGAATAGAATAAAAATTTGAATAAATATATTCACGATTATGGTTTTCTAATTAGTCAATTTTATATGATTTTCTTTTGATTCATGAATTTGTGTGCATTTACCCTTTGAGTATGCAATTCGTGAACTCCATATAATTTTTCATAGTTAAAGAGTTAGATATAACAAAATAATTTAAAATTAACAATGTAGATTGTGCAAATTTGACGAATAGACTTTTTTTTCTTAATTTGAATCTCATATTTATGTAATCTATTTTATCAAGAGCTAAACTTTTGATGTTTGATTAGATCCGTTAAAATAGGAGTCTATGTTTCTAACAAAATGAATATAATTAATATTCTCTTCATCCCACTAAATATGACACCATATTTTTGGGCACACAGAAATTAATAAAGTAGTGTTAGAGTGTAAAGTGGTATTGTCACTTGTGTTGACTAATTTTATAAGATAAATTTATTTCCTTTTTGGGCTTGTACCAGTCCTATTACTAATGGGGCAATCCAAAAAATAATGTCATGTTTAGTGGAATGGCGGGAATATTACTTTAAGAAAAGATACATAAGCAAATATCTACACCGATAGAAAATAGAAATCTAATAAAATGAATATAATGTCTTTTTGGGGACATCCGCTTAAAAATAAAATGAATATAATCAATATAAGTATTTATACATTAAAACTGGTGTTGAATATATATTAATTCATAAACATTGCATGACATGATTAGACTTTTATTAACATGGCTGATTCATGTGCGATATGGAAATTAACTTATAAAATTAAAGAAATTAATATCGTAATCTATACTAATAGTAGATTACGATTAGGTATTGAGTGGATATATCAAGTTTATCAACATTGATCGGCAATATATGTATTTTCCAAAACTATCATTAAAATTAAATATATAATAGGGGTAATTTAGGTAATCCAATATTTTGTCACACTGACTCTTATGAACATTGATCGGCAATATGCATTTTCCAAAACTATCATTAAAATTAAATATATAATAGGGGTAAATTAGGTAATCCGATATTTTGTCACACTGGTCTGGGTCTTTTTCTATTAGTAAAGATTATTTATTTCAATATAATTCTTTTCTACTTCATATATCACAATTTCCTTTAACTCTATCAACATATTTTCAAGAAGGTGATGTAATAATGGACGCAACTTAATTCACGACCGAACCCAATACTAAATTTATGTGCATTATATACCTAAAACAAAGTTTTATTTCACCATCTACGAGTGCATTCAT
This sequence comes from Salvia sclarea, assembly GCA_036873715.1. Taxonomy (NCBI): domain Eukaryota; kingdom Viridiplantae; phylum Streptophyta; class Magnoliopsida; order Lamiales; family Lamiaceae; genus Salvia; species Salvia sclarea. Next base: position 3,861 of record JAYJMF010353790.1, read on the forward strand.
CTATGAGAGAAACGAAAAAATTAAATAAATCAATGCAATATACTAGAGACAAACATGTACACAAAGTCCCTCCAACTTTATATCTATACTATGACTCAAACACACTAGTAATATAGCTGTAAGAAACCGTAGACAGACAATACCATTATACAAATTACAACGAAAAATACACAGAAAGTCATCTGAGTCACCTTTTATGTATGAGCCTGCATGGAGCATTGCAGCTTCATATGTATTCACCATTTACTCTTAATTCCTGCCAAATCGATGCTGCTCCACCATCGTGCTTCGGCCACTCAGCACCGCGGCTCAAAGAACACGCGACCAAGAATTCAAGAAGTCCTTAAGCTGAGCTTGATGGCTACTTGTTGTTTCGGGGATCATCTTTTGAAGACTTGGCTAGGTGTCGAATACCCCATTAGTCGATGCAGTGGAGAGTTCGACAATGGTGGCAGCTCTTCTATCTCCGAGACAGAGGTGGTTGCGTTTCTCCATGTCACCGTTCTTGGAGAAGAAGGACCAACTGATTCCTTTGCGATACCTTTCAGCTTCTGAACTTCATAGCAACTGCCAGACGGCGTCTTTCTATTGTAAGACTCTCTCTTGACTCGATCAAGTGGAGGTAAGGCGACTGACGCCTCTCCCTCCGTTGAGCAGCTTCTACAGAATGATCGTCCGTAATCATCAGAGCATGACACGGTGTCAACATGCTGGCAGGAGCTAGAGTAAGATGCCGGTTCCAGATTTCTTTGGCCATTATAGTCATCGGCCTCACTGGGGGGAGGCGCAGAGGTATCAGCCACGTATGGGACGAGATGAGTTCCCTTCAGGCACGAGAACTTCAGAACCTTCCTACAGGCATTGCACATCAGCTGATGATATCGTTTCTTGAAGAGGAGAAAGTCCACAGGCAGCTGGAGCAGTTCCGAGCAATGGTAGCATGTGATAACTGGGGCCCCACCAGCTACGGGTCGGAGATGTCTCTTGGCTTTGCTGTATCTCTCCCTCAATTGCAGCCGTCTGATCTCATCAAGCCTCTGGTTGTCAGGCTTTGCCTCATGGCCCCATGACGAGGGCTCAGAGCCTGCATACCGGTGGGGGCTCATGGAGTTAGAGATATCGCAGAAATTATGGTCGGTGTGGATAACACGTTGATCATTTTTATGGTAATGCCAATCTTGTGGAGAGCAATGCAAACACGAACAACTAGCTTGGTGTCGAAAATGTGCAGCCTCCCCCGAAAAAGCCATTCTTCTCTCATTGTATCTTTCACCGTAACCTTTTTCAAGATCATGCCGTCGGTTACATGGACCTGAACGACTCACATCTGCAAACATTTCCCTTTCAGGTGCTGTGTAAGGAACAGCATTAAAATGCATTCTCTCAAGCTGATCCTTCAGATAGTGTACTGTTCTCAACAGGTCGTTTTTGTCTGGATCCGAGTACGGAGACTTGTCTGATACATTGAAAGCTGGAAGGGGTGGTAGAAAATCGTGCCGATGAACTGCAGGTCTGTGGCCAGCATTGCGATCTCTCGAAGGGAATGGTTGTCTCGTGACATCTTGCGCCTCGGGTCTCATTCTACTCCGGCCACTGTACCTATTGGCTTCAGTAGATTTGCCTCGGTTCCAAGGGCGGTGCATTTCATGATGCGAGGGACTCGTTGCCCTATAAGTCCTCTCTGCCTCACCACTAAACCCATCCTTTCTGAGCTCTTCTCTGGTTCTGTTGTGTCCCACATCCTTATCCTTTCTCGAGGGATGTAAGACATGTTTTCGGACGTGGTCATCAATTCCATCATAAGAAGATTCACTACCATCGTAGGCATAGTAGCTCCTGCTCGTCGGATGATAAGCTGTGGATCCATGTCTAAAGTTGAGCTCAGAGCTATGGCCACCGAGATGTGAACTTCCCAATGTGTCTATAGAGCTAAATCTCTCAAACTTACGGTCAACTCCCTTTGGAGAACGAGCCAGTTGGTCGTCATCAGACGTGAGATAAAATGACACGAGACTCGCTTTTGAGGGGCTCCGAGGAGCATGAATAGGATCTCTGGCTTTTGGACTCATGCTCCCATCAGTGCTTGGGCTTCTAGAAACAGGAAGACCTTTGGATCCATGATCAACTACCTCAGCTGATGGTGACATTGTTCCGACATGCTTAATTTCGCCACTAGACTCTCCGTTTTGATCCTTTAAGAAGGCTCGAGTCCTTCTCTCATTTTCTGGTAGAACGTTGTTTTCCTTAATCCTGTCTGCCAAGCCACTCTCTTGATCTTCATATTTAGCCAAATTCTGGACTTTATCAACAAGGTCTTCATCATCTTTTGGCCACACTCGTTGTGATCCTTCGTCTTTAATTTGTTCTAGATGCAAGTGGTTCGGGTTGTGTTGCTCCACATGTTCACTGGCTTCTCCGGTATATGCTTCACCCTCAAGACTGATCTCGCCCGAGCTAGGTAGTTCATTCAAAGAGTTCGAACCTGCTATCCATTCCTCATGGTCATCAGATTTGCTTCTATATTTCTGAAGGCTTCTGCCAAAAGGGCTGTTTCCCAACGACTCTTGAACTTCGGAGGGAGAGGTTTCACAGCCAGAAAGACCATCAGAGGCTCCTCTGTCATGACAGAGTTCCACAGAATCGTCACATTCATCTTCAGATTTTCCTCGATATCCCTCGGAACCTCTGCCCAAAGGGCTGTTTTCAAAAGATTCTTGAACTTGAGAGGGAGAACCTTCACTCCGAAGACTAGTAATGTCTGGTGAGCCAGAAAGACCATCAGAGGCACGTCTGTTGTGAGTGAGTTCCACGGAGCCGCTGCGATAATCTCGATGCCGTATATTTCCTTCATCTTGCAAAGTTTCGACTTTAGGTGAATCGGTTAGATTGCCATTTGAGCTTCTATCTTCCGTCTCTCCTGAACCATTAGCCTGTTGGCCTTCTTCAGCAGAATCTGATTCTTTTGATGGTAATTCAGTGTGGCTAGTAGCCGGTTTTCGATGTTTAGCTGAAAATTATAGAAAGAATGTAAGTAAGAGATATGGAGAATGAACCAAATATGAGTGGTGGAATATGAAAAACAATTACCTTCAAGAATAGTGCCACACCCTCCACACTTGTACACTGGAAGCTCTGGCACCTCTGCTAGAATCTTTCGGCATCTCGGACACTTAACAAGTCGAATTTGTGCATTAGCTTTAGTAGTCATGTTCACTGCTACTTCACTCCAGTCGAACGGTAGCAGTGCCAAAAAACCAAATTCTGATACAAAGAAAATAGACATAAATATTGACCTGAAGACTTGTATGTGAAACAACGAACATAAAAATAAATGCATGGGTGCCAAGAAACGAAACAGCGGGCTCCCAGAAGTAAATGTGTGTTGACTGATTGAATATCGACTAATCTAGAAAGGAGGGTTGTGGGTTGAAAGGGACGCGTAACAAAATTTTTGAATGCTGTTGGGATTCCAATTTACCAAAATCTCCATACAACTTAGCAATTGACTTAAGAATGTGGTCATAAATTTTGTGTGCATATTTTCCAGTGAGGAGACAATTTGCATTAACCATATAGAAGTTGGAAAAAGGAAAAGGCTAACAATTTGCAAATATAAGTTCTGCTCAAGCATGTTCAGTTAGATTTTGTCAATTAATCTAGCAATATTTCTCTTCAAAATGTCTGGCCTCAAGAAGAAAACAGAAGCACGAAAAGCAGACCAAAATGACAATCAATTGCAATCAGAAAAACACTGCACCATATGTTACTCCCACACAATCACAGATATTGCCTATTACAACCTCAGTTTAAACAGCAAAATCCAGCGTTTAAAACACATTGCATTCATGTAAAGATCTCAAAAGGGTATTGGCGTAAAAAAAACTGGAATTTCATTCCGATCACATTCAAATCAAGAACCCACCAAACCTTCACATCCATACCAAAATTTAAGCAAGCCCCACGTAAATCCTTACACATACATCACCAATGAAATAGAAAAAGGAAAAAAGAGAAATTAACAATAGAAAACGTCTGGCCTATCGACCTTGAAGCACTTGAGAAGAAAACAGAAGCACAAAAGGCAGATCAAAGTTATGATCCAAATTACAATGAGAAGTAAAAAATTCACTACTTTCACATAACCACAGATCTTACCAATTAAAAACACAGTTTTAGCAAAAGATTAATCTCTTCAGTTATGTATCTAAATCACCACAGTTTAACAAGCACAGATCAGCAAGCAAATCTAAAACACATTATATCTATGTATAGATTTCAAATCAAGAACTCACCAAAACTTCACATTTAAACTAAAATTTAAACAAGCACCATGAAAACCCAACTCATACATCACCGAGGAAACATAAACAAAAAAAGAAAAGAAAAGCAGAACCATTCAAACTCATAAAGAATCACAATCCTAAACAAGAAAGGAGGAATTCTCATTCCGTTTAAAAGTCAAACCAAAACCCGCTTCAGTGTAAACGGATCAATCCTCAAAATTTTCATTAAAAAAATCAGAAAACCATACCTTGAATTAGCAGAATTCAGCAAAAAATCCACCTCTCTACAAATATTGAAGAGTGCAAAGTGTAAGGGGAAAGAAAGAAACTACTTAAATAAGGTGTTAATAAGAGAAAGAGTCAAAGCATGTGAACAGAAGAACCCATTGAGAAGAAAAAAAACAAAGAAAAAGGAAAAACCTTTTCTTCAACGCCAAGCACTAATTTCCCCAGTCCACAATTCGAGCTTCCTGTAAATTTCTCTGTCTCTCTCTTTCCATGAGAGATAAAGACTTGGTGCCGTGTGAGGGAAGCTTGCCAGACTCAAAAGTCGAATTCTCGAGACATTATTATGAAAGTGAAATTAAACATTTCCTCTCTGCCTGCTTGTAAGAAAAACACAGCACGCACTAATCTTGATTGTGATTTTGAGAGCACAGAGTCGGTTGTTAGTTGGGAGTGAAGACACATTTGCTACAGTTATGGTTACAACTTTTACCAAGTCAACCTTTTTCCGTATGCTATTTATTCTATATCTCTTTATGGGAAAAGATAGGTTATAACTTATACTCCTGTCTGAGTTGTTTTTTTTTTTCTTTTCTTTTATCAAAAGTTTTATGACTTTTTAGTAAATGCTAAATAGGCTGACGTTAGGTTTATGTAATGATCATGGTACTAAACTTCAACTTCCACATATTTTATTGAGTTAATTAAATTATAAGGTTTAATTCTTGCATGGTTTCCAGCTATTACTTTTTTATTCAAACGTGTTAGTGCTATATTAAGAAGATCTCAAGTAACTCTGAATTTTAATATTTAGGTCAAAGTTATTTTGGATTAGGGTTTAAATTTTTTTACATAACATGATAATCCATACAAACAGGTATAAAATTAATAGATTAAAGCGTTATGTCTCAAACTCGTGGCGCTATTGGGTCGATACTCGATACTAATATTTATGTAACATATTAATATTGTTATTATATATATTATTTCGTTTCATTATCGTGCATGTAAGTTCAGATTATAATCGTATTGTGTCAAGACTTAAAGATATAGTTTCATATTTGTGTTAAAACCATGCTGTGTTTGTATCGTATTCGCGTACAATTTGAGTTGAATTTGTGTTCCAGTCGAACATAACTTTAACATGTCAGGTTCAAGTTAGTCCTTAAGAGATTGGATCATTATCAGGTTAACACGATAACATCATGAATCTCACAATTTTCAGTCTTAATCTAGATACAGGAACTAGGATGCCTTATAATTGATAAGAAGAAGAAAAATACAATAAATTACCAAGTTGTATCAATCGTTTCTAGCTTCAATCCTTCTCAATAATATAAGATTCATGTTCCTATCTAGGAATATAACATTTTATGCGAGTAGGATAAACTAACTTTGTCCTTTCAATGATTTGAATATTTTTCTTATTTGTAGTTATCAATCATGTGAATATTTTTATTATAAAAAGAATTTAGTACAGTACCGTCATACATTGATTTGGTTGTGACCTAAATATTGCAAAGATGTAAGACTGAGTTATAATGCGTACTATGATACTCTCATATGTGCAGGAAAGACGTCTCTCTTAGACATAACTTTTGAGTTTTGACTAAAGAATGTGTTAGTATTATTTCTACCACTAGTTATGTTATTAAATATGTTCTCTGAAACCCACCTGTTTATCATTTCATGTTTGATTATTTTGTATTCAATCTTTCCGATTTTTGTTTTCAATTTGAAATTTAGTTATATATATATTTTTTTTGAAGGAATTACATTATTTAATTATTCAACAGAGTAATTATTATTTATAGTTAATTTTTATTTATTAACTAGTAAATTGAAGTTAATATTACTAATACGATTTTGGCTAGTCCAACCCTAGCGTAAATACCTGTGACGACCCGCCTACTTAATTAGCTAATTAACCAAGTAAACACCACTAATTACCTAATTAACTAACTAACCAAATAGTCAGGCCGCGACGACAGGTTGACACACGACACGTTAAACGATGATGTTGGCTTGGAATGAAACAGGTGTACAGATTTTACAAAAATTTCGCCGGAGTTTCGTTTGAAAAATGGATAATCCCCGAAAATCAATCACCAAAATCGGTACTTCACCGACCTCACCAATCGCCAAAATTCAACAAACAACCACCAACAACAACAATATAATCATTAAGTTCAATCCCAACCTCCAAAACAACGATCAGTACTCTTAATTCAGTAAGCACATAATAAGGTAAAGTTAGTATTCAAAAGAAGTAGTTCATATCTTAACAACAAAGTTCAGAGTTAGGCAGTGGACAGGGTGGTTGAGAGTTGTGTATGAAGACACAACCTCCGGGCTTAACACAATATTTACAACCAAAAAGGAGATCAGCTCAGTATCCACTCCAGCCACCAACTCCACGCTCAACCTGCATACAAGGAAAACGTATGCAGGGCATGAGTATCAAAGGAATACTCAGTGGGCACTGCCAAAAACA
>JAYJMF010353811.1:0-10862 GCA_036873715.1 Salvia sclarea
TGCCGGTGAGGCAAGAAAGATTTATTTATCACTTTTCCTGCGATGTTATGCGTTTGGGTAAACGGTGTTCCTTGATTTCCACCACTAAGTACGTTTTTGTGCTCACCCCCTTTCTCTTAAAATGTTTTCAGGTCAGTGATCATGGAGTGGCGTGGCGGAGTGGGTGTGCCAGGTCGTTTTACTTCTGTTTTCGTTTATTGCCCAGACTTATCTAGTTTCACCTTGTCCTTTAATTTATTTCATTGGACCTTGTTTTACTTAGTGCCAAACCTCTTCTGGCGTGGTTCTATGTTGACCATTTGTTTTGGAGTTGAACTTATTATGGAAATGGAGTCTTTGTTTGGATTTTAGTTGAGTTTTTTTGGAGTTTTGGCGTTATGTTGGAGTACTTATTACTTGGTATCTATTTTATTTTAACAATGCGCGAATCGAGCAAATTCTTATTTATCCTTCATCTATTGATTTAATTTTTTTAAAAAAATATTCCGTTTATTCGTTTGCTTTCGCTTCCTTTGTGAGTAAAAAAAAAATGTATCTTCTGAAAAATAGAAATAGGATGTTACATTTAGTATGTAGTATTCATTAATTGCAATAGTTGTTCCTGTAAAATTAATATGCGACTGTGATACACATATAAAGTTAGTATTATTATTATGGAAATTCTCCATTATAAATCACCTATTTCCTCTAAAGTCAATATTTATAAATTATAAGTAGCACCCAGTGAAAGGGTGCTACATGGCCATTACTTTGTTATGACTTCCCAGAGCGGCTATCCACCCAAAATCATACAGAATTCTCAATTTTTATTTTTATTTTACTTTTTATGTTTGGTTTTTCTTTTCATATAATATTGGGCATAATATCAGCGGTTGGAATGGTATATTTTGAATTGTATTGTTTTTTTAATGATTATCACGTGCTAAAACGACATAAATTTATCATCGCCAAACAAAAATTCTTCGAGGCATATGATTAGGCCGGCCTAACGTAAATATGCCTCAAAGATGGCTGACCTAATTAATATATAGATAATGAGACCGACAACAATTTTGTCTTTGAGTTCGCTCCGGGTTCACATTCAGCTCCCCCTCGCTCGACTCATGGCTTAGAATAGAAGCGACAAACAATTGGCCTAACCGTTAGAATCTGACTCTGACAAGGATTCACTCGACCGATCTCCATTCAAAAATTGGTCATTGTCATGGGCAGATCTTAGAAGGGGCTCCACCGGGCTCAAGCCCAGTGCGAGCCCCAAATTTTCTCTCTATACTCATGCGTTATATTGGGTTTGAATCCAAAATTAGCCCATCCCAAAATAATTTAAAATCAAAATAAAGTTATTGATTGTTGAATTGTTTGTTGAATTATTTTCTCGGATAATAAGAATTCTTTCATGAAATAATTAAACAATTATAATATTTACAAATTTATAAGAAAATTGTATACTAAAAAATTTCGCTATCAAAATTTTTTATTCATTAACATTGAGCTAGAGACATTATAAGCATGGAATATTATGTAAGAATTTCATGTTTTAAACTTATTGAGTAAAGTCAACTACATTTTCAGACTAAAATATAGAAGCTCTTGCGCATGCTAATTAGTAATTACATTTGACTAAGTTTCTAATTTGATATTGCATGTTTTTACTACTAAAACTAACGAACATTTTCTGCAATTGAAGCATACTGGAAGATCATTCGCTAGTGATTTGTATTGATATAGATCTATTAGAAATATAGATGCAGACTTAGTTACTGATAATTTATGCGTTAAAGTCTCATAAGGTCGAATACACAATTTATGTAAATATCGAAATATTTTGGTATATATGAACTTTAAAAGTTGGAAAAATTATTTTTCAAGTTAGAAAAAAAGTTATTTTTCAGCCCACCCCTTTATCGAGCTTCGGATCCGCCCTTAGTCATTGTCATCACTAAAATGATTCCAAAAGACCATGATTGTTTTGCATGCCACTTCATTTTTCTCAGTATTTGATTAGCTCTATCACATGAATCTTGTGAACTAATTCTACAAAATGGATATAAATCTCATACTTTTGTAGAGGAGAGAGAATAATTCGTGAGAGAGCGAATTAATAAAACAGGAATATTGTCTTACCTGATTCGTAAAATAAAGTTGGCACTTTATTTGCATTTTCTTATCTGTAAACCTCCTTACATGGGTCTTTTATTCCTTTAAACTAACACAGAGTGAATATAAAAGCTACACCTTTCAGAAAAGCGTTTCTTTTCATTATTGATAAATGATAATACACATGATTAAGTACTTTACCTTCATTACTAGAATATCTCCCATCCCAACCCTCTTAGTGGAATATGAAGAAACAAGTTGGTACAAATTATAAAAATTATCAAGAGTCTTCAGATACCCCAAAATTCCTATCCGTCAAGAACTAACATATGCTTTTTTACCTATCTGAGATAGTCCTAATATAGTCCTCCATAGTAAACATGCCCTAACAGATATGACTGAAGATTAAAGAACTCTCATTGTCCAAAATGACTATCTACATATTCCTCACATGGAAACTACAGAGAAATTTACTTTTGTGACCTTATTAATTATCATGACGAATGCATATTTACAACTAATTATCAAATTCGAAGATTATTAAACAAGGACAAAATGAGAAATATAGCACAATTTTAGTCTCAAATAAGGGAGCGGAGAGAGTACTTGTTTATATGCTCAGAAACAACTAGTCTATGAAGGTTCAAATAGTACAAGTCATAGTCTTCGACTTCCATCATAGATTCTGACAAATGAATCACCCACCCAAAAATTCAAGCATCCACACCTAAATCATAAATGTCATTTATTATTTATATGGGGTAGGTTAAGACAGTTATGGCAGCACCACAATTGAAAACTAAATCATAGTAACAAAGCTCATGTATTTGTGCGTGCAGCATAATGGCATTGGCACACACCAACGGTGATATCTACCATTTCTAAACGCCAAACTCTACTTTGTCTCATAGACTGAAAGTGTATGATAGAGTACTTCAAGGATAAACTAATCAATCCATCAGAATTAAATGGTAGGTTAATATATATTACTCCTATTTTTATCAATTATATCATTCCAAGTAAATCGTACAACAAACTAGCAGACAGTATAATACCATCTTACCACGTAACTTGCTTATGCAGTGCCCAATTCCAAACAACAAACTCGAATCAAACAAGCAGAAACCGCGTGAGAGCCTGCCTGCCCCTCATGTACAAGTACAAAATTCAAAAAAGCACAAGGGGAGATCATAATCATCAATCAATGAATGTCGAGAGGGACTAGGAAATGAAACCTTCTTGAAGATGACACATAACATAATTCATGTAAAGTAATAATCTATAGGAAATCAAAGGTTCTGTACCTAATTGATACAACTTGGAGAGTCACAGCTCTGCCTTTCCAGGAACAAATGTTGCAGTAGATATTCTACATTTTTTATTTGGTTGGTCTTAGCAGCATTGCAATAATAAATATAGAAATGTACATTTATAAATTAATTGACATGGTTTGAAATGAATTGAATGGCTGCAATGCAAAGAATATAAGTTTCAACCTGTTAAGAAATCATGGTTCCTCAGATAGATCAATGAATGCGAATCTGGATTGGTTCTCATAGCGTCAAAGCTTTCTGAACTTTCAAAAGCCACACTGCAAACTGCAATCCAAACAACCGAGCCTCTGAGAGAAGCTCCTCAAACCAAACATGAAGCCGGGAGAAGATGGACTTGCTGTGCAACAATTTTGATTCGATAACCGCTTCAGAAGAAACTCTTCCCACAATCAAAAACGTCTCAAGAGAAGAACCCTCCATCTGTTAACCAAGTATAGTGGTATCATAAGGATCATGAAAGAAGAGTGATGCAATCAAACCCTACGAATTCTTTTCCTCGCAGAACAAAATCTTAAAACATGAAGTGAGAATGACTGAGGAATGATGCACACATATAGAGCATCTTAAAAGCATATTCTAAGTGAGCCTATGCGACTTAAAATAGCACAACTGAGTAGATATACAAACTTATTCTAAATTTTCACGAACTTATTCTAGACTAGAAATAGCCCCTACGCAGTCCTACTGCTGTTCATAAATGCACCTAAATTCCAAAAATAAATGGTTAACAATATAGATTGTAATATTCATTTCATGGAAGAAGTGCTGCTCTTAGAGTCCAGTTTCACAGACTTCATCAAATCACTAGTGCATAGAGAATAAAAGAATTAGATGTAGAAAATATTACATACCAGTGCTCTATTAACTGCTCGTAAGCAATCATTTGTTTTAAGCATTAAGAGTATAACACGGGGGAGTCTCCCCAGGAGCTCAGTTATTTGTGGGAAGTATTGTGAAGCATACATCTGCAAACAACAAAAGAAAGGTATAGTTAGAAATCAGGAACAGATGGAGATTGTAAGCATCTACTGTCATAAACTACTAGAAAATATTATACATATTATGTTTATAGATCATTATGCCTTATATTTTGAGTTTTCAGCTTCGAGAATACTAAAACAGCAATTGGACAAGATCCAATATGAAAATCTAGTTAGTTTCAAATATGTTCAAGCTGAAGAGAGGATCGTCGAATATTTTCTTAAGAGAAGCCTGCTATCATTAGGAGAAGACAATTAAATATTTGGTCAACCTGGAGTTCTGAACGATCACCATCAGTGCCTTGGACAACCAGATGATCTACAGCTGGATCAATGACTTTATTCCAAGGCCTCATAGTAAGAATTCCAGCAAACAGCACGTAAAGATCATCACCAGCACCTAATTTTGCGCTGTTTTCTTTAATTGCATTTGCATCAGAAAATACCAAACCCTGTAAGGTAAAACATTATAACATCATCAATATGCAGTTTTGCACTTGGAATCTCCAATTGGAAGACATAAATTTTGAAGGGCGTCATGCACCTTCCACAGTGAAGCATAATTTATTCGCATTTCGTCATCGAGATCCTTGTATAAACCATGGTCAAGCAGTACCAACTGTGGTTTTCTCCTTCCTGAGCATGAAAGACAATAAAATATTCAGGGAAGCAATCCAAATGGATACTGCATGTGATCAATATGCAATAACAAAGACCATACTAGGAATTCTTAATACATAAAACCCCCTTAAGTTAATACTCGATAAATTAATAGCCTCTCTAATATAATAAGTTTCTCCGGTCCTGATTTGGAACCGATATGTAATTAATAATTTTGATAATTTAATAACATTATGATTTTCTAGGAGACCCTTATGTAAATCTATGGTCCCATCAACATCATAAATTATAATCTCCTAGTTACAAAAATAAAAAGGATTAATTCTCCTAATACAAAGATAACTAGGAGTAGTAGAATATGAATTTATTGTTCTTTTCTTTCTATTGAAATCTAAGCCGAAATAAATTTCATATCTAACTTTTTTCACGACAATTAGAAGCCCCGCTGAGGAGCTGATCACTTTTGTGCAGACTTAATGCCTTATTATTTCGTCTGTCATGGTTGTTTTCGACACCTTATAGATAGGAATTTATTTTATTTTAGGGAATGATGTTAAAAACCTTTATTTTGTTTGTATAGTAGTTTTTTCATCAATGTGCAACACTAAGCGTATCTAGTTCTAATATATCGAGTAGCCAGATTCAAATTTCTATGTAATTAAATTCAAGTTTGTCGACATCATATTACTAAATTTATGGTAGCTGAATCTATATGTAATTATATTTACATTAGGTGAATATAAAATGCTTCTTTTAATTAATAAATTAATAATTTATTAATTAATCAATCCCTCTCTAAAATAATCAAATTTCACAACTCAGGATTAATTTATATAGATTCTATTGTATACACAAAATTCAATTTACCAACAGCCATACTAAAATGTAGAAGAAGAATGCACAGATAAGAGCAAACGACAGGGCGGAAAGATCTGAAAAATGCCTCACCAAAAATGCTCCTACTTCCAGAAGGCAAAGGACGAACCAGCACGTTGGCAGCGTGCGGATCACAGTGCACAAAGCCATGTTTGAACATCATTTCAGCAAAAGCTTGACTAAGCTGTGTATGATAAGCAAACATATTAGCCAAATGTAGTAAGAAGACATAACATTTTTGAAATGATTATGTCAAAGACTTTTCAATCATTTTACTAACAACTGATCAGTTAATATATTTCTGTTATCAATCAACTCATAGTGGAGAATGAAGTTCAATAGTGATACTGGATTGGGTATAAAAAACATTTGTCGAAGGAGCTTGCTACATGGAAAGATAATTTTCCAACCAAAATGTTTGACCTAGCAGATACTTTTGGGCATTATCATACTAAATTCAATAGAGGAAGTACATAAACTTACCAGCATTGAAACATCACTTGGCTGAACACGTAGCTTCTGAATGCCTCTACAATCATTTACTTGAACTCCGTCAATAAATTCCATCACCAACAACTTGGACGTACTCAAGGTCCAATATACTTTTGGAGCATAAACATATTGTGCAATATGCGGAGAGAACCTCCGAAAGTTATCCATACATTTTATGCTGTTTTTGGCTTCAATCGAGAAATCTAACTCCTGAAAAGTTCATCGTAACTCATTAACACATTTTTTTAGAAGTGGTAATTGTGATAAGAAAGGGAACCTTTACGGAATATGTCACTAGATATTACTATAAACAAGGGACTCCATGAATGGAAAAGGTTTTGGTGCTTATCCAAAATCCTTAGAACAGTCAGATAACATATGAACATGAATACTACATCACCAATGAAATGACCACACACGTTTGAGGAAACTGTAAATTTTTTAAAGAATTTTGTATGTTAAAATCATGTTACATTTGTTGGAACTTGGAAATGCAATGTAATCATGAGCAACAATCATAAAAACAAGGAAACTTGTGATCATGACAAAGAGTAGAGAGTGAAGGGTAACCTGAATTCAGAGAAACATAGTGTACTAAAAGTGGTCCAAAAAAGAGAAATATCAAAACAATGTGGGGAAGTAGGGACTAAGCCGAGAGTTTTAACTGGGCAGGCAAGATCAAAGTTTTCCCCGAGGAAATATTGCCAAAAAACTATCCGTATGAGAAAGTTCAACAAATTGAGGACTTCATAATCGAACGACCACCTAATAAGCATGTGTCCATCAGTCGTGGAAAATTCTCTTTTCATCTTACAGAAAAAGACAACACGAAAATTTAGAACAGCTCAGCAACAAACCTTGGGCAAGCTTTCCCGCATTTCATCAACCAACCACCTGTACAAGATTGAGTTTCTTGAGTTAATAAGGAAAATCAAAAGAAATATAACACCTATGCAGCAGATAACAGAATATCAAGTATATGCAACAACGCATCAGAGATCATCACTCCAAATGAAAAGAGCCTAAACAGAGTTTCCTTATGAAGTCTACTGAGACCTGTAATCAAAAGAAGGAAAGAGGCGATGTAAGGTGTTCACAATTAACTCCACAGTAGCATAATCAGCTGCTGCAGTGTCTGTCATGTGAGTATGTTGGACCTGAAGTGGATGGAATTATACAAACTGTAAAAACATTGAAATCATTAACATCAATACTGTAGAATATGAAGGTTCGAGGTTTTTACACCTTCACAGCAACTTGTTGTCCATCATGAGTTCGAGCAATGTGAACTTGTGCTAAAGAAGCACTTGCTATTGGAACAGGATCAAATTCATCAAAAATCTGCGAGAATAAACGTTATGCGTGAATGATAAGAGGACTTGGACATAATAAGAAACCATAAGTTTGTTTTTCATTTATCTGGAAGAGCCACTCGAATGGGAATGTTAATTGAGCTGAATGGGAGTACTCACTTTATCAGGTGTCCCGCCCAGCTCTTTCTTGAAAACTTCAAGCACCTGCTCGTATGATGAAACAGGGCATTTATTCAACATCGACTGTCTCATTATCTGTACATATTCATCAGGTACCAAGTACTCCTGAAACAAAGAAATTTTATGAAGTCCAGCATTAAGAATCACACCCTGAAAAAAGCTGTTATAGAAAATAACAGCATACCAGCTGACTAATATGCTGACCTAGCTTGATGTATATCCCACCATTTCTAAAGCAAAGTTCTTGAAGCTTAAGTGCACTTCTGGTATGGACTTCACGTTTAACCCTCTCCCTTTCTTTGCTACCATCCGGTAACCCCCAGAGTGAGTATTCATAATCTACAAAGAAATTGTATACCATAAGATCTCAATCATAATCTTAAGTAAGTTAGAAATCCTACCAGCAACAGAAACTGTCTTATAGATGCAAGTAGAGATATGGTTGTCAATGGGTGTAGTGATTTTAATCAATATTCACAGGCTCAAGATAGCTAAAGCACGTGTTCTGTCATGTCTCTTTCAAGTCAAGCTGGCAATTATCATATGTTTATTTTTTTCAATTTTTTATTTATTAAGATGAATTCTATTTACAGCCACAAAGTGAAGAATACATGAGAAGATAAAAATAGAAAGTTTCAAAAGTATAAGTAGAGAATTTGTCATAGTGTGTTTTTCTTCTTCTAAGCTCGCTTCAGTATACATGTTTTCAAATGATTATGCCTCAGCTTATGCGAAAATCCAACAGACTCCAGCAGAAGGAAGCTCAGGGATATTGATCTTACTTAAGACAGCTTAAGAATGCAAAGAAAGCTCTAATCAACAATTTAAGGGGAGGAAGGTTAATGCAGTTGAATGACGAAAAAGCTTTTGTATTTAGTTTCAGCATTGGCATAATGGAAAACACTACAGTGGCACATAAAGGCACCATGATTACTGATGTATATCCAAATTATTGCAATTATTTTATTTAAAGAAAAGAATCTTGAGGCATGCCAAGTAATTTCATCAAAACAAAATGAGGAATCTCATCCAGCACATAATATTAGTGAGAAATTGGATAGTTAGGAATGAAAGAGGTCATATCTGTGTGCAGGCTGAGACAATGCACAAAATAGTTCAATCAGAGCTCTACACTGATCTCTTGATTCCCTAATAGATTTTGCAAAACTATTGAGTGAGAAATGCATATAGCATGAAAATGATGAGTGTTGAGCAATAATCACAGAATCAACAAACCTTTTGAGTGATCCCATAGCCACATGAATGGTGTCAAATATCTAATTTGTTAAAAATGGCAATAGTGTCCATCCCATTTTATACAGAACTTAAAAAATTCCTCGTTATATGAGAGAGAAAGGCAATTTTTTATTCATTTTCGCGAAAGCCGTTATCTTGCAAGTACAATGCAGAGCCATTGTCTTGAGTAAAATTAAAATATACATATATGTATAATAGCAATGAAAACTAAAAAATCAGGAACAAATTCTCCAAGTAATCAGAAGTGAGAGAAGGTGAAAACTATCAAATAAGCAGCTCGATTCAGCTGATAGACCTACACGCAGTTGTAACCTTCGCAATAGATAAACGAGAAATGATTCTATCCAGGTGAACTATATATACATAAAGAAACATGAAGAAACCCCTAATATAGCAAAAGGGGAAGCAGTAAAGAAAGTTAGAAGCCAATCTTACCATACACGATGGTGGCGGCGGTGGCCGCGTCGCGGAATAGGCGGAGGGGAACGGTGGTGGCGAGTTTGAGTGCTGAAGCCGGATCGTCGGAGTTGACAATGGCGATGGCGCCGGCGCCGGCGCCTCCCGCTGCAGTAGCCGCCAAAAGTAATTTCGTTTTGGCGCGCAAAAAAGCTCTAACCGCCATTCCTCTTTCAGGGCGATTTCTTTCTTCCTCGAGAATGCCGACAAGAAGTAGCGTTGCTTCGATGTTTAATTTTCTTTCTATACCTCCGCAATAGGAGGGAGGGTTTAATTAATTAAATAATTTTAAGCCCTAAATTTTATTTTTATTTTTATGTTTATACTTGCCCGACAAGAAGTAGCGTTGCTTCGATGTTTATTTTCTCTTAATATTAACTAGCACTTGTGCCCGTGCGATGCACGGGTAAAATTTTGTCTTTATTTTTCTATGTAAAGTAGTTAATAATCCTATTATGGTATTGAAAATTTTAAATTACAAAAAGATAATATAATTTTATATAGTTATTTTAAACTAAATATCATAAATTATTTATTAATTTAAAAGACATAATCAGTTGCAAAACATCGTATAAAACATGAAGTCTAGCATTCCTTCTCTGCAAATATTTTTAAATTTTGTAGCTAGCATTGAGTATTTTAACATGTTAAAATTATTGAGTAATTGTCAAAATTAATGATTACTCAATACAAATATTTCGTTATCTGCTACATGAAATCTCCGGTGCATTCTAAGTTATCTGAACTTTACAAATAAATAACTTTTCAGAAGAAGTTGCAATGTTGCAAATTGAGACATGTGACATCAGAGTTAATGCTGCTAGTTCATGTCACAATTAAGAAATTGAGACATAGTCATGTATTTTGTAATGTTAAAGGTACACAATCATATCTATATAAAAGAATGTAGCACAAACTTTTATTTATATTTGCTGCAATTAAATATTGGTGACCACAACTATTATTAATTAATTAATGCATAAAACGTAAAAACATGTTATTGTAAGACCGACTCATTTATGCTAATATAGTACTCCCTCCGTCCACAAAGATAATTCATTGTTTGACCCGGTGCGGGTTTTAATAAAATGTAGTTGACTTTAGTTGTAGTGGAGTATGGGTCCCACAAAAAAATAATGTTAGTGGATAATGAGTCCCACATAAAGTTATTGAAAAGTATAAAAGTAGTGTAAATAAATATTAAAATATGGGTAATAAAGTGGAATAGAGTGTGGGACCATGTCCAAAAATAGGAG
>JAYJMF010353842.1:0-10859 GCA_036873715.1 Salvia sclarea
TTTCAAAATAACAAAATATGTATATATACCAAAAGCTTTTAATTCGAAGGAAAAAAGTTGGAAGAATTCAAATTGACCCAATAACAAATCGGACCCAGTAGAAAGAGAATAGTTATGTGCAATGTCATCTTCACAAAGATAAGAGAACTAAAATTGTTTAGAATTTTGGATAAATTAATATCATATGAGAAAAGGTATAAGTTACGAGATGAATTAAGACTTGACGTTACATAATGAAGATTACGAGATGAATTAAGACTTGACGTTACATAATGAGGAGCAAATGCAATATATGTAATGTATTATTATATATATAAAAATGAACATATATATAAAATTTATATTATACATAAACGGGTTCTGATAGCGGGTACCTATAGCTAATTTCCCAAACCCGCCACGAGTATTAGTCTCCAAACCCATACCCGTCCCAAATCCATTTCGTACTTATCCAAACCCGACTCAACAAGGTTTGGTAAGTGCGGATACCCTAAAAACCCGACAATTTGCCATCCCTACACACAAGTCTTTGCGTATTTTTAATTGCTCTGAAATAGTTTTAGATTTTTCATAATTCTTTCTGTTTTTAAGTTTATACATTAAATTTTTAAGTTTTATAGTAATATACTCACTCTTGTCTTCTTCTCCCACACAACGCTCAATTCCAGTTGAAGCGCAGGTGAGGCCAGTCCCTCCCTTCTCTCCCCACCTTAGACCTCCAACTTCCCCGCATTCCGCTGCAATCCAGCGCTCGTCGTAGTCCCCAGCTGCTGCTATATCTTCTCCAAAGCTCCGCCAAGCAATTTCGTATGTATAATTGCTATGTTCCCCAAATTCCATAGTTTTTTTCCCTATCAGCAAAATTTGGGCCCAGCAATGTTGCTGGTTACGGTATACGATGTCGATGGACTTGATATATAAATATAAATTTATACTCTATAAATTTCCCCTTCCTCGAATTACGCTCAACCAGACTCACGCAATTAATAAATCTACCATCGTTCAAGAATAACCACGCCAAAACTTCTACACGAACTTCTCGGTGTTTTAATCTGAAATTAGATGCCCTACAACTTTTTGGAAGCTGAAGTATGCTTGATGTTTGATGTTCTAGTTTTCATTCACGTTTTGTGCGGGAATAGAAAATCGAGGAAATTGCTATTGATGATTTTGTCCACGAAGCTTGTAGTTTATAGGTGGAGTTTGTTTAGTGGAGGAACGGTATATATCTGAATTGATCTCTCGCTAATAAGATTTAGATGTCCTTGGTATCTGTAGTACTCTCTTGTTTGCATTTGGGTCAAAGATGAGTTGATTTGGTTGTTCTTCTTAACACTTTTACTTTCAAACTCTGACTGAGGGACAATATCCAGGTGCGTAATCGGACTTAATAATCATCAAAAGAATATAAGAGAGTAAAAGAGGCAACCAGGTAGCAGAGAGCATGAAATCGCACTCTCCTTGGAGCACAGCCAGAAACCCAGTCAAGTTCCGGATGTAAGTTAAGAGCCCCCCTCCCCCCCTCTCTGGCTATCTCCTCCTCCATACCCTAGGTTTATTCTTGATAGCGTTATTGTGCATCATGTGTTTTTCTGTCTGCTATGTAAAAAACTTAACTTTGAATGTCAATATGCATCTAATGTGCAGACCAACAGCAGATAACCTAGTGCCGGTGCGCCTTGACATTGAAATTGAGGGACAGAGATTTAGAGATGCTTTCATTTGGAACCCTTCTGGTAATTTACTTCTACCCACAATTGATACCCGAACTCTATGTTTACCAATTTATTGAGTTTGCTCTGCCTTCATGTTATCTATTGGAAATATTTCACTTCTAATTGGTCATTCACCCTTCTTTGATCCGTTTTGAGTTTTTTTCATCTCTGTTGAGATCATATATTTCACAACCTAATGTTTTGAACTTTTTTTTTGTCCGTATTTTATAAAACGGAAGCTGCAGATTGTCATGAACATCAATCAGAAAATAAAATGCAATATATGCGCCCTTTAATTATTGCGCGTTGGCTGATGTACAAGCTAGTAGCCCCCAATTCCCACTTCTTTCAATTTAATATACTGCAGTTAGTTGTTGAAATTGAAACAATATCACTTGTTTAAACCTTTGGTATTGGTCCTTGAGGAGGTCGGAATCATTCATATACTCTCGAATAAAGGCAGTTTACTCAAATTATTCTAACTTTTCACCGGTTTATTCTTACATTATATATCTGAAAGCTTAGATTGTTTTTTCAATTGTAGATCCTGATTCTGAAGTAGTGGTGTTTGCAAAAAGAACAGTGAAAGACTTGAAGCTTCCTCCTGCTTTTGTCACACAGATCGCTCAATCTATACAGGTATGTATTTTCTACCATTTCCTCATATACATTTGACATAGTGCACTTAGACATCAGTATGTGTTCACTTTATTAGTTTATTTCATATAATGTACTGTATCAGTTTTTGATGATTGCCGGATATCTATTCTTTAACTAGAATATGAGGGTTCCTGCTCGCAAACTAGCTATTAAGTTCCTTGAAGATCCAAATGCTTTTCAAAAACTGTTGGATTTTTTAATAGCAAGACTAAAATAGAGATTTTATCTTAAATATAAATAGGCCTTTCAGCAAAAAGTCAAAAACCATGTCTGCGTTCAATTTGTTATAATATTTGGCTTGGTGTTTAAGGTTTTTGATATGTTTCACTAATAGAGATTCTGCATGCAATGTCTGACTGTTTATTCAAATGCCACTTTACTATAGACGCAGCTGACTGAGTTTCGGTCGTATGAAGGGCAAGATATGTATACTGGCGAGAAAGTTGTTCCTATCAAGGTTTGCCATTGCTGAGTTGCAGATTGTAGTTTCTCACCATGCTTCAATTGATTTTGTTTTCCTTTGTCCATGTTGGCCCAGCTTGATCTTCGTGTTAACAGTACTCTTATAAAAGACCATTTTTTATGGGTAAGAGCTTCAGATATTTACAATTTCCTTTTGAAACTTTAGCCAGTAAAAAATACGACTTCATTTTATTTTTATTTTTGTTCTCATATCCTTTTTAGTCATTATAGACATATAAAAACATTTCAGGATTTGAACAACTTTGAGAGCAATCCTGAAGATTTTGCCAAAACTTTTTGCAAAGACATGGGCATTGAAGATCCTGAAGTTGGAGTAAGCACTAACAACTTGCCTTCATTTAATTATTTTCACTCTGATTGAAAGAGCAGTTTGTTGTGCATCTCTTTCATTTTTTGCTGACTTTTCTATCCATGGTTCTTGGTTCATGACTCTTTCTTGAAACCAACATGCAAATTGTCTCCTATCAGAAGACCAAATGCTATATGAGTAACTAAAAAGTATAACCACTCAGTGATCATGAGTTTCTGGAGAAGAATTTAAAGTTGGGCTTTTCTGGGATTTCAAGAAAATCCCAACCTTATTTTATTCTTCACATCTACCTGATGACGTGGACTCTATTTAGTGATTAATGCTTAAAATATTACAGTGCATTTAGGACTTTTCTATGGGTACACAATGAAACATGATCTATGTTCATCATTAAAATATGGCGAATGTATTATTATTGTAAAGCACCAAGGGAGGGCGATTGTAGTCAACATTATGAAGGAATACTATGCCGCGCAGTATATTAATGCGACATTGTTAGAAGAATGCATACTATTATGTCTGAGACGTATGTTGACTAACCTGCTTCTGTTCAATAACCTATTTTATCAAAAAGCAAGGAAGTTTCATTCTAGATGGAGTTGTTACTGATTTCCATAAATTTGAAAACTCCCCTAAACAATTTTGTGGCTATTACGTAAAATTTATGACTTGCATAGCTCTTCTCCCCCTTTTAATTAGCAATCCTCTTTGTTGCAAAGCATGGGTCTGAATTATGTTACTACTTAAAGGTCTACTTTCTTGTCCACCTATTGTCAAAAACTTCAGTTTGTCTTAGTTTTTTGTTTATCAATGCTTTTGTTTGTTTGTTTCAACATTCTTGTTAAGATGAGCTTGAGGCCATCTATATCCTTTCTATAATATATTTACAGTTTCTTGCTGTGCTGACCGCGTTATTTGCGTCTCATAATCTTCTACTTATTTGTTTCCTCTTGCATTTTAATTATGAGCACTTCTATTGAATGCTAAATTATCCTGTATTCAATTTCTGCAGCCTGCAATAGCAATTGCCATCCGAGAACAACTTTATGAGGTGAGTGGATTTTGTACGAGATGTCCATGGTTATATAGTTGTACCTTATGTTACTATCATGCTGATTTGGCGATCACATTTATTATTGGTATATAAAATGTAGCCTTTTCTTGCTTTAGAGTGCTGTACAAAATGTGACTTCAGCCCGCGAAAGCAGAATAAACAAGAAAGGACGCAGAGCGCTCGAACATAGCCAGGCCAGGTTTCTTGTCGGATTCAGATTTCATTATTTGTTTACATTTTGCTTCTGAAAACAGCTATATATGCTTCTTGCTCCATGTGGATAACAAGATTCTTCCTTATTCGTTTTCCCTCTCAGCAAGAACAGTGGGAACGCTGTGGACTTATTCAAGTTATTTGGCAGCAAGTCCAGTGTCGTCAGGTGAGAAATTAAATTTATAGCCTTGCCTCGTTTAGGAAGTAGAAAATCGATTCAACATTTTTAAATTTCATTGAAGTTCTTTAATGAGAGAAGTAGCATCACATAAAGCTAATTAGTGATGGAAATGTCCTCCCTTCAGGAAGAGGAAGGAGTGGGATGTATATGAACCGATGATCGATCTCTTATCAAGCGAGGAGGTGGACGCCCTCGAAGCTAGGGAGGAAAGAAATGCCCGATGATAGAATTACCAATTTCTTTCATACATCGCTTTGCTACAAACACCAGGAAAATGATGTCTTACATTTCGTGGTTGCAAGTTAGTTTATGTCTGATCAGGTTATGATATTGATAGGACGTTTTTAAAATCATGTGAAATTGGCATTTTTTACACAATTGTCTTTAAATGTATTGTTCAAGTGTTTTGCAATGGAGTTCCTTGTTGTTGTCCAGGTAGACTATACTGTATTTATGGTACTTTAGCCGGTTCAATCCATTTTCTACAAGTCTGCCAAGAATCTCAATATTACTTCAATGGGGTTGTGCAGTAAAAAGAAAAGTTTCAAATAAAATTGAATAGTTCGAGGAAATTTTGTAAGTAGTTAAGGAACTACTACTAAGCTACTTCTTTAAAAAAAAATGCTGTAATACCGTTAACGAGTAATTAAAGTGTGTCCCATGCCATTATTATGTTCTGTAGTCGGTTTTAATGAATTGTTTAATGGGGTAGCCCAATTTAATTTTGAGCACATGCACATTCATACTTGTCACCATAGGCCTTTTAGGGCGATGTGACGCAATGGGTCGAGACATGTGTTGTGATTGTATGGATGCGGGCAGCTGTTGTGTTGTGTGTTGGACTAGGTAGTTTCGCAAAAGCAAGTGTCTAACTGTTGCATTGCCTTAAACATTTCAAATAGTAATGTTTAATCTAATATTCTAATCTAGAAACAAAAATATAACATATCGTCTCAGTGCAGTCATTCTTGAATTTTTTGTTTTGAGATTTCTTAACAATTGATATAGGTTGCTTAAAATACCATTTTAGATACACTTCCAACAATTTTAAGGTTAAAATTTAAGGGTGTCCTTTTGCGATGTATATTGGTGGATTCGATAAATACTACTCTCATCTTTACATAGATACGTAAATTTTAAATATGAGACCATTCCTCCAAATAAACGTGTAAGAGGGCGGGTGCTCAAGTGGCTTTCCACCTTAACGCATTTAGATTTGGCCCATCTCGTTAAAACTTTACCTTTGAAAACTTAAATTTTAGTTTTATTGATTTTGTAAAAAGAAAAAAGAACAAAAAACCGTAATTGCAGGCTGCTCAAATCATTCCTCAGCAGAAAAGGCAGGAAAACACCGCGACGAAAATCAACTTCTGGCTGTAGAGAGAGAATTTCACTGTTAGAGAGAGATATGAGAGAGATCTGTAGCGAGAGAGTATTCCGGCTCCTCGCATTCTTTGCTTCGATCGCTCTGTTTTTTGTTTCAGGTTTCCTCTTCTTAGATCTCAATGTTATAGTATACTGATTTTTTTTGTAGTTTATATATGATCATTTCGGATTCCTTCTATGCTTTTTCCCCCCTTCTACTTCTCTCGTTTATGCTTGGGTTAATTTGTATTTTACTTGTAATAATCTTTAATTCCTTCGGTTTTCTCTTATCCTTCTTTTCGTTGTTCTCCACTTCTCTTGTTTTGGTTTCATCTGTCAGACTGTCATTTCATTGTACTGATTTTTATTGTTTTTCTTTGTATGTTGATGGGAATACTTTGGTTTATTCTGCTTTTTTGCATTTTGGGTTTGGGGAATATATGATTTGTTATTATGTCGGTGCAAATTTGAAAACTTCATGGTAAAAGATTAGAGAAAATAGAAGATGGAAAAGATTGGAATTAGTATATGAAGATGAATTTCTCGCAAATGCTATTTTGCTGTTCAATATTATCTTGGAGATGACAGTATACAAGTAGAATTTGAGGGACAATATATATAAGAGATGTAAAAGTTTCATCGATGGCCTTTTGTTGCTGAAGACTATTTTATGCTTCATTGTGTTAGTCATCAAACAAGGAAAATGCAGATCCAGCTCTGGGCAGATGGAGTAGGAATGGAACATTGTATTTTTCTTTTTTCTTTTTTTTTTTTTATTCGCAATTCTCTGTTTAGAATATAGTTTTGTTAGGATTTGCTTGCGTACTGGTGATAATTATGCGTAAAATGTGTTACTGCCAGCTGTGATTGTAGCTTTTTAATTGTGAAAAATAGTGGGTACATTTGAGGGTACATTGATGAAAGAATCTCTTGAGCTGTAATGAGATTGGCGTGATATAGCTCACTTTCACATGTGAAAAGTACACCATAGATTATCAAACTCAGTGCCTTATATTTGAGATCCAATATAGTCAAAATATATGGTATACAGCAGTTTTTGCATTATGGTTTGATGGTAGTTGTCATGGAAGTGTGCGAAGGTGATATGCCAGTTGTTGAAGAGAGTGTTATTTGAGTTCGGTGGCAGGAAATCTAACTAGTACTAATACATAAAGTCAGTGACACAATGGTCAATGGCTGTAGATTCTGATGGAGCTGATTGTCTTTTATCTGAGATGATGTAGATTAAGCTAAGGAAAGATGAGGGTGCTCATATTTAACTATCTCATTTAATTGCAACTCATGGCAGAACAAAGTCAGGGGCTACGAGGAACAAAAGGGGCAGATTAGAGGGATTGATGGAAGTGATTGTAACTAGGCATTTAGGACTGAGTGAGCGAGCCTTTTTGTAGTTTTTATAACCTTACGTTGTATTTAATCTTTTCTACATTCTCGATGTAAGATTAAAGCAAACGTGTAAGGAACTCTATAGTGTACCATCATCCAAACTGAATTGATTGCGAGTTTGTAACCTTCATTGGGTAATGTGGGTGACAGGGACAAGGCAGTTGGTTTGTGAAAGGCAATGTTAGTGGTGATCATATTTTCGAGGGTAGTTGTGTTTAGTTAGTAAAGTACCTTCACTTTGATTGTTAGGATGCTCATTTTCACAGGGAAAAAGAAAAGCAAATCCTGTATTTTAAACTGCTTGGGGTATCTTGAGGAATGATTTTGTCAATTGATCAAATTTAGTCAACATGATTAATCAATTCCATATCTTATTCTTGTCTACTTCTTGCCATTTTCTAACCATTGGGCTATCGGAAGTTTTTTGATGTGATTCTTGCTGACATTATTTTTAAGTTTAGCAATTTAATGGACATTCGGGATGTCCATAAGGGGAATGTTTGTGAAGGTTTTAGAACATGATGTGAAAGGTGTACCTTATGTATCTTTTTCTTCAGAAATGGATGGATCAGAAACTGTCCTCTGACAGAGGCAATAAATGATATTATTATGCACTGTACCTTTTATTGGGATGGTTACTTCTGGATTCTGTAATTATCAGAAATCAATGCTTGGTGCTTTATTTGACTTGTCTGTCCTTGTTGATGTTCTAATATGTTTATATAGCAGATATATTACCAAGTAAATTTTCTGACAATCTGTTGCCTAATAATTTTGATATATATGAAGGTATGAGTTCTTGAAAAATGTGATCATATTTCTCACTCTATGTATTTATTTTTTTCATTCGAATTTTTCTAGGTTTTTCTTCAGCAAAAAGTAGCTTTTTTTCTGCTTCCAGCATTTTTAGGAGAGTCTTGTCCTTTTATTTATTTACTCTAAATTGACTGATAACTTTCCATGCAGCCCATTCTGATGACTCGCCAGCTTCAAGCAATGGAACAAAAGCAGAACATCCTCGTGGCAGCAAGGGATCAAAAATAGTAATTATAAGTTTGGTGCTAGTAGCAGCTGCTCTTGTATCATTTCTGCTTTTCAAATTTTGGCAAAGAAAGAAACGTGAAGAGCAGTATGCTCGTTTACTCAAGTTGTTTGAGGAGGATGATGAGCTAGAGCTTGAGCTTGGCCTTCGGGATTGAGCATGTTTTGCTTTTGTATTCATATGTTTATCGAGGTAAGTACGATTTCATATTTAACTCGTCTGCTGTTAGTTTCACAAATTGTTTTGTTGTGCTTTTCTTGTGTGGGTTATTGTTGCTGTGGCATACCCTTGTCAAGAAAGCTAGTACTCTACATTCAGTTTTGTTTGGTTTGATGCTAAATTTGGAAAATGCTATTTGGTTATTAATCGCTTCTAGCCTACAGGTAGCACCCTACCAAGTTCATATTTTCTCCTGTTCCAGTCTGTCTAGAGTGATCCTTTATATTGATGAATCAATATCTAGTTTCAAGGGTTATATCTGTTTTTAGCTGTCATTACAAAATTAAGGCTTATGTATGTGTTAACCACCGGTCCACCTTCTTCTTTAATAGTGAAGTTTATGATTTCTCTTCTTTGTTTCTTAATGGTGCGTGCATCAAGAAATCTAAATTCTATTGCTGCTCTAGAATTTCATGGACGTTTTCTAACATATGTTATCTGAGAAATCTAACATTTCTAATTTTGCGTGATATGGTGGCTGAATCTACTCTCCTGCAACTTGGTTGTTGGAGGAGGAATAATACCAGATTATTTGTCGATGCTTAGGTATTAGGCTTTATAAGCTACCTACCAGTTGTTACTGTTAGGAGTATTGTCATATTGTGTGTGTGCGCGTTGTTAAATTTTCATTTGGTGAAAGATGTTTTAGTTTTTAACATTTGTTTTGCCAGAATATCATGAAATGGGTGATGGTTTTCACCTTAGCTCCTCCAAGCATGTTCGATTGTATAAATAGAATGATTGTGACTGTATATTGCTGCTGCTACAATTTGCTAAATAGCCCATGTCGAGAGGGCGAGTGCTTTATAAGTGCTATTTGGTCTTTGTCTTTCTATTGTTGGTTTTGATTTTGTTTGCACGACTTCGTCAGCGAAGATTCATGAGGGGAGTGCTGGATGTTGTGGGCAGCTGACAAGTGGTGAGTACGAACCCGACCCATTGTAACGACAGATAGTAAGATATCCTCCCCCATTTGTAAAGGGTTGTATCAGAATGATTGAAGCAGAAGTTGGAGATATTCTTTTCTGTAGACTGTTATACATATGATGATGATGATGATATACTTTGTGCATATATGTCACTAGTCTGTAACTGCAAATCATGGGTATATATATATATATATTTTAACTCTTATCTTTGTATGGAAAAGCTTAGTCTTTGGTGTGTTGTTGTAACAATAGGGTCACATTTCATTCTAAAAAAAGGTCACATTTTTGGTTGCAAGTTGCAACCACGTGTAAATTGGTCTCATTGGATTTGTACATGGTGAAGAAGATTATGAATTCCCATCACAATTTTGTCACGATTTTTGAAACGTGCAATAACGTTATCACCTTTTAATTTGGTTACAAAATCAACACCCCTTTCAATCACTAACAAGTCGGTCGCATGTCTCGTCGGAATCGGTGTTGCCAAATTGCAGTGGCATGGCTTCAATATTTTTGACATATGACCAAAAATGAAAACTCGATTACCCCGTTGTCTCACTAAATATGACATTATATTTTTGGATACGAAGACAAAAAAGTGATTTTTTTTTGTGCGTACAGTGGATAGTGCGTCATGTTTAATGGGAAGGAGAGAGCATTATACTACCTTTTAGTTTTTTTCTTTGAAAGGAAACCAATAAATTTTATTACGAGCAAACTCAATGGGACATGGAGAGGACCCTCCACACAAGTCCGATGTTTACTCCAGAAATACGTCTCAAGAAAATCCAAAGAACTTCGAGTTAGCTATGAACACCAACAATGGCCTCACGTCTAACATGCATGTCTTACACGAACACTAGAACAAGATGCGAGAAGATGTTGACAACTTGTAATAATAGACCCAAACTTGGAGTTATATGTTTCACTATATGTCATGGCGTTGACCATCGAGGATGAAAAGACAGCCGGAGCCTTTCTGTGACCATTTTCCCCTCCAATTGCTAATGGTGGTACATTGCACAACGAGCCACTCAGCAAAGTGCCACATAACCATAGCCTCACTTGCATTGAGGTTTACGTTGCTAAATTTCTCTCAGCAAACATCAAATTATCCCTTGTTGGCAGAACATTATGAGCACTCCGTCAAAAGGAAAAATTTAACCTTTGGAGGAACACTTAGTTTTGGACCCTGTTGCATATTGTTGGGATGCCTTGAATTATCCTCCCGGTCCGCACTATCTCCCGCTTCGCACACGGGGGTCTCGCGGCCCGGTCAGC
>JAYJMF010353863.1:0-10859 GCA_036873715.1 Salvia sclarea
CATCCGGATGTAATACATCCCCCTCTCACTGTAGCAATATTAAATTAATTAATTTTAATTAATTTAATATTGCTACAGTGAGAGAAAGATGTATTACATCCGGATGCACCATGGAAAAAACCCTTATAATTGGCTAAGGACCAAACAAATTGAAGTTACGGCGCCGAAAATAAATAGATAAAATAAAATGTGCAAAAGTACAAAAGCAAGTGTTTACTTTATATGATTGGTTATAGCTTTTGTGATGTTGAAATATAGGAGTAATTATTTCTTGTTTCTCCTATGCTTTATTTTTTATTAGTATAAACGTGCCTCAAACTCATCTATCACTCCGTCCATCCTTAAATGTCAGTCGCACGAATATTGACTCTGGAATTTTGGATTTTAGTACTAAAAATGAAAAAAAGGTAGTGGTATCTTTTATTTTCTAATTTTTCTTCCATTATTTGAAATTATTAGTTTCAACTGTATCCATATATCACTTCTTCACATGATCCATATTCTATACATAACAGTAGTATGTGAGAGGATCAAATATAAACATTTCCCATTCTGTTAATTAGGAATCGATCTTGTCCGTTGATCGAAATTAATGGATGATCCAAATTGATCCTTCAAATCTCGCATACTTACTTATTTACAAGATAATGCTTTAATTATAGTATGCTTCATTACGTGCTAAATAATGCTTTCAATATTACGATGTTTTATAACGCATATATAATATTTTTTGGTTAACATTATTATGCTGGATCCTAGTTTCTAGAATGTGGAGGGTGTTTAGCATAGAATAGTAGTATTATGTTTGTTCGTTGCTCCGAGGTGGGACCGTGTTCGAGATATTTTAAGTCATGTAAATCACTTTGACCTCAAATTGTGAGATTGTTATATACATTCATATAGAACAAACAAGTGATTTGATTTCTACTCCACCAACTAATACCAAAAATATAGTATAAATTTCTAATGTATATTTATGAATCACTGTTCAACTTAAATTGAAAATGGCACCGTCATAATAATTATTGTGTTGTTACAATTAATAATAAAGAGTTTGGGTTCAATTGTCTCAATCACTCGGGACCAAATCAAATTGACAAATTTTTCCCTACGTTTATCTATAGACTACTCTCGAGACTAGTATTAAAATAGTATTCTCCACCACATGAACAATAGTACTTGAAGATTATCATTTGACTAGAATTTTATATACACTACTAACTTTATAAGTTTAATATATCATTTTTATTTTCAAACCAATATAAGTTTAATATATCATTTTTATTTTTACATGATCTTAATCTTATGTATATGTTTCCAATTTGATATGATTCATAAGAACAAATCTTAGTGTAGAAGGTGTAATAAATTATAGACACTACTACATATAAATATTCAAATCAGAAATACTTAAAAAAAAGAATTGCATTAAATATTTATTTTGGCTATTGACCTATAAATTATTGATTTTTTTTTTTTTTTTTTATCAAATTCTAATTTTGCATATTGACATGACATAAGTAAAACGGGGGCTCTAGCAAGGAACACGCCGTGTTGTTAGTCGTGGTTGAATGACATCGATTGTACTTTGTAATTAGAGGTTTGTTTACTTTAAGCCGAAATCCTATTTAATAGCAATAAAAAAATAATCAATAGTTTTGCAATTTACATGCGGTAAGTTGGCTGGCAAAACTGAATTTGACGAAATCTCAATAGTGTATTTACATCCCAATAAGGATGTTACAGTATAAACGAGTTTTTCATGACAAAAGCATCATTGTAATTGTAATACATATAAAATTTATTCAATTTTTTTTTTTATAAATAAATACAGAAATTTTTAAATGGCCGCGTCACGGAGGACTCGAACCCGAGACCTTTGGCCTCGGACATTAACCTCCTACCACTAGGCCAACACACGCACACAAGTACGTATTGTTTTTTGTGACACCAAGCGGTGGAAATATATATTTTGAATAAGTAAATATTAGAAATATTTGTATTATTAAAGTGAAAAACTGAAAATGGTGGAAATTCAAATATCGAATGTGGGGATAATATGATGATTAATGGACGTATATTGCTTAAACGATCGAGTTTTAATTTTCATTTCAGTCACGTAATGAAAGTTAATTAAATTTGTATTCTTCAAGTAAGATCCACATCTGCGGATAACATTAAATTGTAGCTAAACATTATTATCACAATTAACAGATTAGTGCGTCTGTGTATAGCCACTAAACATTAAAACAATTGCAATTAATATCATCTAACTTTTTATAGAATAAATTTGTGCCATAAATTAACAACTGTTATTGTCACCAGTGTAGACGCGCGCAGCTTATAAATTCTTGGTATGTGATGTTCTTCCATCTAAGAATTCGAATATTTACTCAATTCGGATGTGATGATATATTTTTGAGAGCTGCCAATAGATTATGGGGCCTAATAATCTTTTTTAATTTTTCATTCATGAATGTTAATCGGGAAAGGTTTAATTCATAAGCTCATCATTTGCCAGGTAAACTTGTTGAGCGCACCGTCCCATTATTCCTTCGCCTTAAATATATTCTCTTTGGCTTTAACAGAAAAGGATAAAGGAAAAAGAGAGTAAAAATTGACATAAATGTTTATCATTTTTCTTACTGAACTATCAAAATCAATTTATAAAAGAAAGGTAGTAGTCATCAAATTCGTATTCTCGATTCGAGATATCGACTATTAACTGACTTATTTTCAGTTGTCTAAAACTTCAAATGTTACTGTATTTCTTATGAACAATAGTCACCTTGTTTATTTTCCATATAAGTGTTTATAACGTGCATCATTACCCATTTTCAACTGAATTAGAAAGAATTCCAATACTTCTTTCGAAACTATGCGTCTTCTGAATATCTATTATTAAAAATATGTTAGTTATTCGTGTATTTTTCAAATTTATTTAATTCAAAACTTAAATCCACGCATCACATGCACGCATGACATGATATACTAATTTCATATAACTCCACTAATCATAGTAAACTAAGTTAGGTTTTAATCGAGATAACGTTGAAAATTTCCTATCCAAAAAGTAGTTAGCAGTTGGAGCATTATTCCACATCATATGAATAAAACAAACAAACTAAAGTGCTTGGAAAGCCCATCACTAACACGAAATATTCAACGTCATATACTCTAAAACATGTCATCTATATATATAAATAAATGTCACCTTTTTTAGTGCATGAAGACTATATATTTTATGATATATGCACACACCACCACAGAAACACATTAGTTGCATTCAGTCAAAAAGAGAAAGTGTGTGTATATTATGGAATATACATAAAGAGAGACATATTGGAAACATTGTCTCTCTAAATTTATAAAATTTTGAACTTAATTCGCACTATTATACTTGTATGATTAGAATTTTCATGAAAGAGATGCATAATTACAAGTTACAAACCTTTAACATATGCGGATGTTCCCCACATGAATTACTTTTTTGTTAAATTGTTACAATTAAAAAAAAAAATCACTTAGTGGCTAATTAGGATTTAATACCTTTTCATTTAGAATTTGAATGCATATGATGATACGAGGGTGCACCTTATCGTAATATATACGCTGCATTAATATCTCACAAATGTAATACTGTATAAAATTACAATATCTTAATTTGTTTATAAGATGTATAATGCATCTTTTAATTGTATTAATCTCGGATCACACAACGATCAATAATCCATATTGAACTTTACATACTAGGAAAAAAGGGAAATATGAATATATCCTCTACATATATATCTTATAAACAATAATAAGGATTAATAATCTAATTACTATTTTGTACCAACATGTTCCACGATATCTCTAACTGAAACAAAAGTCCCCGTGACAGCAACAAAAACTCCAAAGGTAACAATGATCAAAATAAACACCAACTCCAATCCTAACTCTCGAGATGCTTTGTTAATCTTCAAATAGCAAAGGCATGGAAACAATATGGAAGCACTCACACTGAGGAATGCCCCAATAAACGCCATCACATATCCGAAAAAGGGCACAATTAGCGCAACGACAAGGCTTGCCACCACTAATGTTGTTCGGATTAAGAAGCTTAATCTTGGCGTGATTTCATTCAAAGCAAATTTATCTTCGAGAGCAGTAGCGATTGGAGATATAATAATAGCGTATTTGGTGATGGGATTGATGAGCGTGGTGTAGATTGCAATTTTGGAGCTTATGCTTTGTAGGGGGAGATTTAGAGTCACTTGTGACATCAAATTTTCTCCATACATTAGATATCCCAAAACCGCCATCGATCCATAGCTTATACTACTCAAAACAAAGCACACCAACAACACCTGGAAAAGAAAAACAATATATTAATCAGAAATCAAATTAATTAATTATAAAAAAGAAGAGAACCAATTAAAGGAGTGGGAGTACGTACCTTTGGAAATTGGGTCTTGTCTTTCATTGAAGTGCATAGAGTAGGAAAAACTGCATGTCCACAATAACAGAATGTGAATAAGCTCACAGCAGTGGGCATTCCACTATACCTCCAAAGCACTCCCTTTTCACCAAACCCCACATTCTCAAAAGCTCCGATCCAAAAAACTGTAGCAACAAGAATGAGAGAGGCCAAGATCCCACCTGCAGAGACATAGGCCAGGAGTGAGAGATCCCTCAGCCACGTGGTGGGCAGCATCACGAGCGCGGTGAGGATGATGAACACCGGCTTCCCTCCGATGGTTTTCCCCCAAACCCGAAGGTTCGCGTAGGGGAAAAGCTTGTGCAAGTTATCCCCTTCCAATATGAGGAACTCCACCGCGAGCAGGAAGAGCTCCAGGTACATGAAGATGGAGATTAGGGCTCTCCCTTTCTTCCCAAATGCATGCTCGCCTATGTCGGGGTAGGTTTTGATCAGAGGGTTTGAATCCATGCATTTCTTCATAAGTAAACCTGTGTAGAAACAGATGATGGCTATTCCAAAAAGTGCTATCAGAGAAAGCCAGCCTCCTTGTGACAGTGCATATGGGATAGATAATAGTCCAATCCCTATTATTTGGGGGAAATTAATATGAAGCTGTTAGCTACTCAAACAAATATTTGAAACCCTAGCTAGAAATTAATGATTAATTTGAATGTACGTACCTGTTAGAGCATTCAGGCCATTGAAGCAAGTTGTGATGAAAGTAGCACCATTTTTATGTGGTGGTGGGTTGGATTGATTTTGGGATTCCAATTGCTGAATATTGGCCAATTCCATGGCTGTGTAAGTGGAGTTAACTTTTGATACCTGAAATTTCAAACAGAGGATAATGTATTTATATATATTATGGCATGTAATAGTAATGTTGGTGTTTGTCTATTCATGCAAATTCTAACTTTTCTTTTTCTAGGATTCTTGAAATCCATTTAGGTTGCTTTAAAGTAATGTTTCTTTTTGTAAAACTAGATTCAATTAATTATATTCTTAACTTTGGGAATAAAAAGACTGAACTTATGTATGTGTGGTGTGGGACTGTAGTGGTGCGGATGACTAGACTACCAGCATAGTTTGAAAATAAGGGACTACACATACATAATTAAAATTTAAAAGTTTCATATACCAACTGGCTGCACTTTAGCGTCTAACGAGTAGTTATATATCTGGAATGTAAGGAAATCAAACAAAAAGATGGGATTTCAATTTGATTTCTCGGATGTCATGTGGTTTAGGACCTTTAGGTTGATAACTGATTGAGGTCGGCGGGGTTAGAAAATACTCCCTCAGTCCCAACTATCTTGAGGCATTTTTTTCCGGCACGAAAATTAAGGAGCGTTGATAAAGGTATCCTAATAAGGAAACGTCTCAACTTAGTTGGGATGACCCAAAAAGGAATACGCCTCAACTTAGTTGGGATGGAGGGAGTATATATTTGTTGGAAATGGAGGGAGTATATATTTGTTGGAAATGAAGTACTTATCGGGCGAATTACAATGTAACACAAATGTAGGAGAATGAGAGTAAGCGAAAATAACACGAAATTAAAAAATATAACGAAACTAAAATTAAACTGTATGAACTAAGCCGAGTTGAGGAAGACCTCCATCTGCAAGACAAGATATACCCCGATAGTTCTCTCAGTTCCGACATATCGTCTCCGAAGATAAAGCGGCAGCTTCTCGAAGGTTACAGAAGTTACATAATTTGAATGGTCAACCTATTCACTCCTCCTCATCATGGTCGGAAGGTTACCGGCGGTTTCGACTGATTTTGAATAGTCGGGAGGCTTCGCTCGTTGACCGCTCAAGAGACGTATTTGGGCGTCCCCATGTGCACATACGAGTCCAAACCATGTTGGGATTCGTCTATTGGGCTTCGTCAGTTGGGCCCCAAATAAATGGTAGTCCAAAAAGTACCTTAGTCTGAGCCCGAATCAAGTCCAAGTCCAAACAACAACTCAATTGCAAATTGGCAAGATCCAAGTCTCACGCTCTCTGGCCAAGTCGCAGAGCTCGGCCGAGACGAGGCCGGCAACGACGTAATATCTTTATTTGACAACTATATTAATGTGAACAGTTATAGATTTAACATATATACATCAAATAACTGTGAGATTTCTACCGATGTGAAGCGTGAAAGCTTAGGTACTACTATTATCATCAATCCGATATCTGATAATCTGGAGGATAAAAAAGTAAAGAAAAAATAAAGCACGTTAGATTTAAGTGATTTTTGTATGACCCATCTTTCAAACACTTAAGAGGTTGAATCGATAAAACATCAATTAAAAGATAGTTGATAAAATTATAAAACCACTATCTTTTCCTATATTAAAAAAGAAAAAGATATCGTGCCGGCCGGTTTTGGGGCACCAAGTCGTACGTCGACCTCTTTTGTATAATAACAGAAATATGCACCAACAATGATGGAAGTTCAAAAATCAAATTTAGATATAATTATTGGACTGATTCTCGCAAAAGTTATCCCAAATATAAGTGGATTACATGAGCCAGTAGGAGCAAAAGGGGGGGCTTCCCCACAAAACATCTTTTTGTTTCTCGGATTGTGCAAAAGTCCATATCGTTAAATCAAATTGCAAGAAATTAGCTTCTTCAAAATCCCGCCTTCTTCAATATTTATTTTTGAGTTGGTTCAATGCAGAAAAAATAATTTACTTAAATTTATTGGATCGAAATAAAAATAGATTACTTCTTTTATTATAAATATAAATTGATAATTTTAATTTTTAATTATTTAATTTTATAAATTCAAGAATATAATTTTATTCTAACTAATGTTCTAGCTTCTATTTAACTATGCAAATTTAATAATATAATTTTTAATTTACATTCATACTAGAAAATAATAATTATTAATATAAATTTAATTCAAATTTAAAATAGACTAATTTCATTTGATATTTATAACAATAATACTAATTTTGCCTTTGCGTAGGTGGTCATGACGTGGCTGTTTAGCATTGTTACCTAACTAGTAACTATACAATTTATGAGCTGTGAGATTACACTCTACAAAAGAATAGCAATCGAATTTAAAAACAGAACATTTACTTTATCAACCTTTTTAGGACACCACAAAAACGAGTGGAAAAACACGATTCCATGAATATGCGGAAACTATTCATGCATCTACAAATAGAATCCCACCACCATATGAAGTGCATGTATATATGTAATGTACACTCCACCAATGTTCTAAACACTAATATATTCTTTACCTTTATATTTTAAAATGTTTTGTTTCGCAGGTGCTATGTGCGGATTTTTATTCTGTAAATTGAAATGTTCGATCCATATTATTAACTGCTAACAAAATTAAATATGTATGTGGGACACAATTAGTAGATAGAGAATGCAATAAAAGAAAATTAGGACGCAAATAATATAACAATGACGAATACTCGATTAATTAATAACCATAATCTATATGTAGTATATAATTCAGAATTCAAACTTTGAGCGTTTACAAAATGAAAAGAAAAGATGAAGCAACGACGACTGCTCTCGAGAACCCACTCCTAACTATGATGTTTTTACATTGTATAGTACTAGTGCATGAATAGCTAGAAAAGAAATCCATGTAGGAATATATATGCATGGTAAAAAGCAGAACTTAAAATATTGAATAATATGTAGAGAGAATGATATAGAAGGACATTTAGGTGGGAAAAAGCAATGGAAATATACGGAAATAGATATAATATCCAATGCAATATAAATATAGCTATGATCCCATCAAATAATATATACTGATACTTTAGAATAATAAATTGGAAGCAACATTTATTCGAGAGAAACCCAATCATTTTCAAACAAGTTTAAAAAAAAGCACAAAGAATCAATAGATTGGGGGTTGAAGTCATCTCGAGTGCACGTGAATTTGAGGTGTGTTAAGTTGTAAAAA
The DNA here is from genome assembly GCA_036873715.1 of Salvia sclarea. Taxonomy (NCBI): domain Eukaryota; kingdom Viridiplantae; phylum Streptophyta; class Magnoliopsida; order Lamiales; family Lamiaceae; genus Salvia; species Salvia sclarea. Next base: position 8,405 of record JAYJMF010353863.1, read on the forward strand.
ATGTAGGATATCAACCTGTTTGTATGACAAGGATTTTGCGCTTGAAAAATAATCTGATTTTTAAATTTGAAATTCTTATGTTTGGTTGGAATTTTACAAAATGGAAAAAGCCTAAAAACAAGGAAAATAGTGCATGAATAGCTAGAAAATAAATCCATACAGGAATATGCATGGTAAAAAGCAGAAGTTAAAATATTGAATAATATATATAGAGGATGATATAGAAGGACATTTAGGTGGGAAAAAGCAATGGAAATATACGGATATAGATATAATGACCTATGCAATATAAATATAACTATGATCCCATAAAATAAGAAATATATACTGATACTTTAGAATAATAAATTGGAAGCAACATTTATTCAACAGAAACTCATTCATTTTCAAATAAGTTTAAAAAGAACACAAGGAACCAATAGATCGGGTGTACAAGTCATCCCCGAGAGCGTGAATTTGAGATGTGTGTTAGTTGTAAAAAAGTAAGATATCCGCCTGTTTATTTGACAAGGATTATGCGCTTGAAAAATAATCTTATTCCTAAATATTTAATTCTTATGTTTGGTTGGATTTTTACAAAAGGGAAAAGCCTAAAAATAAGGAAAGTAGTGCAAAATTCTAGGATTCTTATTCCTTACAAATCTTAGATATTCTTTTTCCACGATCTTGAATTTTTATACTACTTGCATTTTAAATAATTATTATACAACCTATAATTTACATTATTTGTTATTATTAATTATTATCATTATTATTATTTGAGGCAATTATTAAAATAACCAATTTAAAATAGTAAAAATAAATTTTGGCCTGTAAATATAAAAAGATAAAATATAGTCTCTCATTTCACGAATTTACACATGTCAATTCGTGAAATGGTGAATTTTACACACATTTCACGAATATGCATGGGGTGAATTCGTGAAATATACGTAGTGTAAAAACATCATTTCACAAATTTGCAGATGCGAATTCGTGAAATGATGCACTTTACACACCAATTCACGAATTTTCATGTTCAACTCATGAAATGGAGTGTAAAAACACCATTTCACGAATTTGCACATGCAAATTCGTGAAATAAGAGGTTATTTTTTATCTTTTTATATTAAGAGGCCAAATTTTATCTTTAAATGGTTATTTTTAAAATAATTATTTTAAAAAATGGTTATGTTAAAATGATTATTTTTATACATTTCATCTATATATAATGGTGATTTGAATTTTTAACTAGATGAAGTCGAAACAAAATTGTTCCAATTCGATTTTAAATTTGGCATGCCCACAAACACAGTACTACTGAGCAAAGATTCTTATGAATTAGTAGTAGTATTTTAGTTTATATATATTCACTTTGCTTGAACAAAAAAAAAAAGTAGTATTTTAGTTTCGCCAATGAAAACATAAATATTTTGATAGGTCGTTGGGATATTAATTGGGATTCAGTAAAATTATTGTCATGCCATTATTCATTAGTTTTTCTACTGTCTATAATGGTCGGATAGTTTATATTACTAGCACGTAAATATTACAGTTGTTAGTATACTAGGTTGGTTATATTTACTGGAGTTGTTGGGTATTTGTATGGGGTAAAGACCCTTACAAATCACACACAAAAAAATTTATTTTTAATAAATCAATTGTCACATGTTCATAAGATGGGATTCGCTGAGCTAAAAAACAATCATATTTAAGCTGGAATCATTTACTTTTAGATTATTATATTCGTATTCTTTTAGATGCTTATTACACACACTATAAAACACAAGATTTTGGCATTATTTTACGATTAAATAGAAATAACGCGGTTTTATCCATTACATAAGTTGAAATACAAATGACCAGCATTTTGTCAAATTTATTGGCTTAAATATCTACAGATAATAGTATATATATCACGATATATTCACGTGTTATCAATTTCCTTAAGACTCAATATTGATCCATTATTAAAATTTGATACTTATATCATATCATGTTTCACTTATCAATAATATTACTATTAAATATTTATGTACTGTAAAAACTTTAAATACTCCGTATATTATAAGAAGTATATCACTTTATACTCTTAACATTTGAACTTATTTTTTAACAATTGTATCCAAATACATACATGGCACGCAAGATTACAAATTAATCGTATACTAACGATGTTTAAAACAATCATATGAAGTATCCTATATTATTCAATTTCTGGTGCCTGGCGTTACCAATCAGCATTTCCAAAATAATGACATTCCGAGCCGTGCTTTTTCTTACGTGTTTATTTGGGATAGTCTCAATGGTTGTAGTAGAAAAAATAATTTCTATCATGCTAATTAGGGATGGCAACGGGTCGGGTTTTTGAGGGTACCCGCATTTACCAAACTTTGATAGGTCGGGTTTGGGTAAGTACGAAATGGGTTTGGGGCGGGTATGGGTTTGAAGACTAATACCCGTGACGGGTTTGGGT
>JAYJMF010353874.1:0-10858 GCA_036873715.1 Salvia sclarea
ACTCGGCATTAGCATACGGTTTTGTTATTTTTGTTGTTAGTTCAATTTCGTGTTATTTCCGTGTAACTCTCAATCTCTTACTTTTCTATTTCATTGTAATACGCCCGCAAGTTACTACATTTCTAACAATACTGTCATTCTTATATATATCTGACCAACAACAAATTGTTAATTCAATTAGAGTCCTGACTCTTGAGAAAAAAAACTGTACAGTGTTTTCCTTGACTAAAAATGGATTTGTTTAATTAGTTATAGGATAACATGAAACGAAGATTAGTACATTAGAACAAGAAGAAAAGATTTGTAAAATTTGGGTGTCAGAAAAAGATAGGGTGTATAAATCGATCAGTAGGAACATATAAAAATTTTTAGTTAAATTCTCAAATACATCTACTATTACTTATTTACTTTGCATTTTTCTTTCTTTTAATTTCGGAGAACAATGTCAAAATATTACTTTCCACCTCATTTTGAAATTTGGTTTCAATTCACACGTGCCATCTTCGGCGATTTGGTGGAAAATCAAGATCTTTTACAATTTTATGAAGGCGACGCCCGTTACTAATCTCGGAAAATCAGAATTTTTTTAAAATTTTATGAGGGAGACGCCTGTTATAATAAAACACCGTATGTTTAACCATTTATATTAGGGCAATTTGGTTGTAAAATCATAAATTATTGGTAAATTCTATTTTTTTCCATAAATTATAAAATTAATGACTAAAATTATAATTTTTTAACATTTCTTGAATTTCCCCCGAATTCAAATTCCGGTCAAATTGAAACTGACGTGGCGTCGGATTTGTTGATGTTGCTCTATTTTTCGGCGTCCAAAATTGGCTTAGTTTGACAAATTGGCTGTAAAACCATAAACTATCGATAAATTTCGATTTTTCCCATAAGCTATAAAAAATTGTAGATAATTTACATACTCTATTCATATTTCCTAAATTTCCCCCAAATTACAATTTCGACCAAATTGAAACAAACGTATGTAGCACTATTTTTCGCCGTCTAAAAAACACGTAATTTTGTAATTATAGTGTCTTCTCTCTATATACATATTGCCTATTGGACACTAGAATTACAAAATTGAGAGTGGAAGGAGGTTAGTGAAGACTTGAAGTGCATGAAGAGAAGAAATCTGGCCCCCCATGATTCTTCAAATCCTAACATGGCGAAACCTAACTATGGCTACCAAACGGGCCTTTAGACTGTTAGATACAAACTTCCTAATTCTAACTATTTAATGTCATGACATCACATTTTAGGAGGAAATAAATAATCAAATTATTATGCCAATGTTACTTACTTCTCATCTTTTTGGTATATTATTCATATTAATCAATTGCTACCAGATATTACTATTTCTCCAAGGGAGTACATTATACTTTTTGGAAAATGACACATTTTCACTCGAATGCTGTAACCATAACACCACTTCTTGCATTTACAACGCCTAATTTTTCATCCGAATAAATTTTGGAGGATGTGCATTACCAGGACAAACGTTTTAATTGGCTTACCAATAAAACAATGCAATTTTTTAGCGGAAAAATAGGGATATTGTAATTGAAAAAATATTCATTTGGATTGTAATTAGAGGGAGAAGACACTAGAATTACAAAATTACGTTTTTTTGGATAACATAAAATAGCGCTACGTATGTTTGTTCTAATTTGGTCGAAATTATAATTTGGGTAAATTTAGGAAATATTAATAGTGTATGCATTTATCTATAATTTTTTATAACTTATGGGAAAAACCGGAGTTTATCTATAATTTATACTTTTACAGCCAATTTGCCAAACTAAGCCATTCTGGACGCCGGAAAATTGCTCCACGTCAACAAGTCCGACGTCGCGTCAGTTTTAATTTGGCAGGAATTTGAATTTGGGGGAAATTCAGGAATCATTAAAAGATTATGATTTTAGCCACCAATTTTATAGGTTATAGGAAAAACCAAAATATACCGATAATTTATGATTTTACAACCAATTTGCCCTTTATATTACATAGTTACAAACTATAATACATTTCGAACTCGTCGCACATGCATGAAATATTCAATGCCCTAAAACTTGACAACTTATTGAAAAATTCATAAAAGGCAAGACATGAGTTTTAGAATATCAACTTTCCTGATTGGGATGAAATTCAGTATATCACATAACAGTTGGTGTTCCACTCCATGTACCACTTTCATTTTTTTTTTAATTTTTTAAATATTTTTTTGTCAATTTCAATTTTATATGATTTAATTTAATTATATAATTATTAACAATGGTTCGTTCCATTTAGTTAGAATGTATAATTATTTTTTGTTATTTAATTTCACTTTAGTGGTTCATAATTCATTTTTAGGGTTGATAAATTAAAAGTTAGAGTATATAATTTTTTTTAAAAATTTAGTTTTTTGAAATAAAAGTTTAAAAATATTCATAGTATTATATAAAAAATTTATATAAAAAAATATTTTTAAAATAATAGATAGAAGAATGGAACACGATGACACATATATAATTATGGTACACTAAATCTCATCTCGGATTATAAGCAACACTAAAAGTTATTTATGTATGGAAATTAAATTTAATCACCATAAACAAATTTTCCCATGATTTTGATAGACTTCGTTTAAGTAATAAGAGAGTTGTCTTATAGTCATATATATTTGTCAGAATGGGAAAAGGTCATGTGACGGCACCGCTTCCGGACAACTTGGTTGAAAGAGGCTCACCGGAACACCTTTTCTTTAAATACATATATCATGTAAATCCCCCAAAGAAAAATATCGATGTGGATGATTCTATACTCATCTCGTGGGACACGAATCAATAGCTAAAAATTTAATATGATATGTTCCAAAATTCATTTATCTTAGTATAAAAATATATTACTTTATTCTTTTTTTGACGTGGTAGAAAAAAACTACGAAGTCACATCTGATTGTGCGAACGAAGTTCATAGATGATTACAAAGTCAGACACAATAAAAGCTTAGAGGTGAATACTAATCCAAATATGAAAGAAGCTCACAGGAAAATATGAAGTTAGAACTTAAAAGTATTTTGGGACGAATAAAAAGTTGGACCTGGTAGAAGTTCGTTGACAAAATATGAAGTCAGGCCTGAACGAAGCTCCGAGAGGAGTTCAAGTACGATACGAGTATGCCACACCTAACCAAAGTGTAGGGGAAAATACAAATCGAGATCCGAACGAAGTCATGGAATCAAGTTTGATAAAAGTTTAGGGATAAACATAAGGTCAAATTTGAACCTCGTTCAAGAACAAATATGAAGCCTAATTGACGAAAGACACGAGCCAATTATGAAGTCAAACTTATAAAACTCGGGATAAAGTTCAAGGTCAAATATATAAAGTTAGGAAGTGATGATCAAAGAATCCTTGCAATCACAAAGTAAAGAGGTCATTTACATGTTAGAGTTACGAAGATAAATAAATGACATAGTGGTAAGTCTTCATTAGAATCCACCATAAAATCCACTTTATAGAAGAATAGATAAAAGTTAAAAACAGAGCAAAAATATGTTAGCTGAATGGGTATGAACTCATTTCATGTATTTTTTATGATGATGAAATAAACGTTAAATTGGTTTTGTTTTGTACATAATTTTAGGCACAGACTCCATTGACCAAATGAGAGAAAGAGAAAGCAAAGCATCCAATATGAAATAAAATTGGGTTTTGCTGCCGTGGTCGTCTAACTTTCCTCCAATTCTTTCCTTCTTCTCCCTTTCTCTCTCCTCCCCCGCAACGCAAACCAAAATTTCTCTCTTTCTGCATATGCAGATTCTCTTTTCATACGCCACAGTTTAGTATAAAAGCCTCATATTTTTGTTCGTTTGTTTGTAAATTTTACATAATTTGAAATTAAATGGAGGTGTCATGTTCACCGCCGCTCTCCGTCAATTGCGTGCTGAATTCCGGCCCGCTCCGGCGCGTCTCCGCATCTGCCGCTCACCGTCGTTGCCACAAATCAGTAGCGTTTTCCCCAAATTGCCCTCCCTCCGCCACTTCCAGTGCTTGCAGCACCAGCAGCTCTTCTTCCTCTTATTTCGGACTCTCGCTTGCTCAAAATTGTGGACTGAATCGGGATAACGCAGCTTCTATGAAGAAGCCGAGGCGCGCGTTTTTCGTGGTTTCGGGGATCTTCGAGAGGTTCACGGAGAGATCGATCAAAGCGGTGATGTTCTCGCAGAGAGAGGCCAAGGCCCTGGGCAAGGACGTGGTGGACACGCAGCACCTGTTGCTAGGCCTCGTCGCAGAGGATCGCGCCTCCGGTGGATTCTTGGGATCTGGCGTCACTATTGATGCTGCACGAGCTGCCGTGCAGAGTTTGTGGGAGGAGGATAATCACAACGACGGAAATGGGGAGAGTTTGCAGCAGTCGGAGACGTCAGCTACGGATGTGCCGTTTTCTGCTAGCACAAAACGCGTGTTTGAGGCTGCAGTCGAGTACTCTAGGACTATGGGGTATAATTTCATAGCACCGGAGCATATCGCCATTGGATTGTTCACCGTTGATGATGGCAACGCTAACCGTGTGCTTAAGAGGTAGCGTTTATTGAAGAATTTGAGCGATATACTAACTTTCTTATTAGTTGTAATTTGTATCATTTTAGTTTGTATGGTTTGCGATGGAGAGTTTGCTTAGGATTTGGATCTAGTTTTAGTGACGTAAAATAGCTAATATAGCTGATAAATTTTGCTGTGATAGATTCTCTTGTGCTAAGTTGGCTGATGCTTCTAAGGAAAAAAATTCTCTGTTTTGTTAAACATTTGTGCTTTTTCAGCAGCCGGTCATTGTACCTCCGTATGTGCATTTCTAGATATTGTTTATTAAAGTTAAGTTTCCGTGATGGTGTGCGAGTGGCATTAGCTCTCTCTATTTACATGCCGAGGATATATTTTTCCAACCTCATCATTGTGAATGTTTTCGCCTTCCAGTTGACTTTATGATCAATGAGTCTATAGGTTATACTTTCCCTTGTTTTCCAATCCATTTATTTAGAATATGTAATTAGCTTATATAGGTAATACGATGAGATGTTCACAGGTCAATAATTCCAGAATCTGTAGTCTATCCGATAAACTACTAACAATCAAGGTTTCGTTAGTTAAGGCGACATCTTTTCACTATTTTTTCTGTTGGATCATAACAGAAATCTGAAAATGTGTAGCATAGGTAATTACTCCTTCTCCTTACTTGTTTATTATATGTAACCACAACATGTATGTTCTGTAGAATTTGGATATTACAATAAAGATGCTGTTTCCTAATTCCCTGAATATCTTTTTCTGCAAATTGAGCTGAAGATAACATAGTAGGCTTAAAGAGTTTCATGTGTTATCTCTTGAACTAGACTGAAATGGTTTCAGATTAGGTGTCAATGTGAATCGTTTGGCAACAGCGGCAGTCTCCAGACTTCAAGGAGAGCTCGCCAAAGAGGGAAGAGAACCAGCGTCCGCTGCTTTCAAAAGATTACGAGAGAATAACTTTCCTGAGAAAGTCAGTCAGGCAAAAGCCCCTGAAAGGGCAACAGGTCAAGATCGATATTATGTGTTGTTCCATGATGTTGCTGGATATATTTTTCTTAAACACAATAATTACATTGAGTCTTACTTCCCTTTCAACAGAGAAAAAAGCTCTTGATCTATTCTGCGTGGATCTCACTGCCCGTGCTAGCAATGGATCAATTGATCCTGTAATTGGTCGAGAAACTGAAGTACAGAGGGTCGTTCAAATTCTTTGCCGAAGAACCAAGAGTAATCCTATTCTTCTTGGTGAAGCTGGGGTTGGAAAGACAGCAATTGCAGAAGGACTGGCTCTAAATATTGCTGATGGGAAGGTTCCCTTCTTTCTAATGGTAGGTTTGCTCTCTAAGAAGGCAAAAACATTAGTCAAAGTTTATGTTACTCTGTGATATTGCGAGAAAGTCAAATGTATGGTTTTAGTATTTTTTATCTTGAAAGCTCCAAACATAAATTATAAAAAGTAGAAGATATCCCCAACTTATTTTTAGAGTAAGATTGTACTTTAACCAACTTCTTTTTTCCCTAGAGTAGGCTATCTAAACAAATCGTCCTCACTACCATTTTAATGCTCTATGATCATATTTTTATCAAAATCGACATGTTATTTTGATGATAAGATGTATCAACTATTAGAACTATTGTTCTGAAGTCTTTACTTGTATTGGTTTCTTTTCCTTTCAGGAAAAGCGTATATTGTCTTTGGATATAGGTCTCCTAATAGCAGGTGCAAAGGAGAGGGGAGAGTTAGAGGGGCGTGTGACTACGTTAATAAAAGAGATTAAAAAGTCAGGTGAGAGCTTGTTTGGTTGTTTGTGAATTCTTAAACTTTGAGATCATGGCTTAACTTGATGGTGCCTCTTTTCAGGAAATATAATTTTATTTATTGATGAGGTCCACACGCTTATTGGTTCCGGCACAGTTGGACGTGGAAACAAGGGTTCTGGTCTGGATATAGGCAATCTGTTGAAGCCATCACTTGGACGGAGTGAGTTTCAGGTGAACATTCTGTAGTGCATGCTTCAATACTGTATACTTTATGTCGTTCTTGTTGATGCATCTCAGGAGCCTTATTTTTCTTTAAGATGCGCACCTACTATACTTACATGCATACTGCAGAACATGCTCTGGGCTCAATACATGCCCTTGTCAACATTGTGTGTATGTAAACATTATTCATTTTATTTCTTTAAGCCTATAAGCAAATATTGGCATACACTGCTGACCATCCAAGAAAATGAAAATGAATTAGAAAAGAAAAGGAGAAAGAAAATTGATGACGGAGAAGAATTGGTATTGTTTCTCATGTTGGCCTAAGAAAGAATTAATGTGCTGGTTGCCATGCTGGATGCTTTTGGGAATAATTAGGCAGATCTGTAAATTGTATTTGATTCCTTTTATTTGTGGCAGTGTATTGCATCAACAACTATGGATGAATTCCGCTTGCATTTTGAGAAGGATAAAGCATTGGCACGAAGATTTCAACCTGTCTTGATTAATGAACCAAGTCAGGTGCGATATAATCTTTATTAACCAGCAGTAAGCACACATATTACTCATAATTGTGCCTACCATCACCTCTTGATGTATTTTTTCACACATTTTAGGCCGATGCTGTTCATATACTGATGGGTATACGTGACAAGTATGAGACTCACCACAAATGTGTATACACTTTGGAGGCCATTAATGCTGCTGTACATCTGTCAGCTAGATATATCCCTGATAGATATCTTCCTGATAAAGCTATTGATCTCATCGATGAGGCTGGAAGTAGAGCTCGAATGGAGGCATCTAAACGCAAAAAGGAAAAGCGAACTTCTGTACTGTCGAAAACACCAAATGATTATTGGCAAGAAATTAGAGCTGTTCAGGCCATACATGAAGCAGTATGTTAAATATGTCTTACATGCATTATTTGAAGTCATGTATGTTTTCTGCTGATTCTTTCTTATATTCAAATTGTCCATATCTGATGCCTTGTGTTTGACCAGTCACTGGCAACAAGGCTGGCAGAAAATGATAACAGCTCAGACTTGGAGGACGATGGAAGACTTATTTCTGATTCATCTTTGCTGTCCTCATCCTCAGATGATGAGTATGCTTTCTGACTTATGACATCGTTGATTGACCCTAGATTGCTGCAACCTTAGTCTTCACGTCTTCTTGCAGAATTACAGTGGTCGGACCAGAGGATATAGCTACTGTTGCCTCAGTCTGGTCAGGAATCCCAGTTAACAAACTAACAGCTGATGATAGAATGCTTCTGGTGGGCCTTGATGAACAGTTGAAGAAAAGAGTTATTGGTCAAGATGAGGCTGTTGCTGCTATTTGTCGAGCTGTGAAAAGATCTCGTGTTGGCTTGAAGGACCCAGATAGACCAATTGCCGCAATGCTCTTCTGCGGCCCTACTGGTGTTGGGAAAACTGAACTCACCAAAGCTTTGGCAGCAAGCTATTTTGGTTCTGTAAGAAAATCATTCCTTGCTACACCTTTTCTTTGTCATCTTAAATTGATCTTCACAAGGTCAAACCAAGTCCAACATAACTTTAAATAATACTCCCTCCGTCCCATTCATAATGTCGCCTACTTTTGGGCACAAAGATTAAGGAGTAAAAAATTCATGAGTGTAAGGAGGTGTGGCCCACATGCTTTTTGTGTGTATTGTCTTTGCCAAAAAGGGAATGAGACATTATGAGTGGGACAACCAAAAAAGGAAAGGGAGACATTATGAATGGGACGGAGGGAGTATATATTAAGAAAAATAGAAAATCATTCCTTGCTACACCTTTTTTTATTACTCACATAACTTTAAATAATATATATTCCTAGCACCACTTCACACTACTTTCCAACTCTCCTTACTTCCCATGCCCAAAAGTTTTGCCTAAAGCTAGTTGGGACTGAGGGAGTAGTAAGTAAGGATATTATAGGTAGACCAAAGTTTGTACACACTTTATAGGAATCAATGTTCAAGCTATACACAGGAACACATAAGTTTTTTGTTTAAACTAAAATACCCTGATATGAAAGCTTTCAGCAATTGCAATGTATCAAGTTATTGCTTTTGTCATTATTCTTTTTTTTTGATAAATAAATGCAGAAATTTATTTATTGCTTTTGTCATTATTCTTGCTTCAGCAATATGTGGTTCAAGAGTGGGTTTGTGAAATAATGTTTCTACTTTATCTTGTAGGAGTCTGCCATGCTAAGATTGGACATGAGTGAATATATGGAGCGGCATACTGTAAGCAAGCTAATTGGATCTCCTCCAGGTTATGTCGGTTATGGAGAAGGAGGCACTCTAACTGAAGCTATAAGAAAACGGCCATTTACTGTTGTGCTGTTAGATGAGATTGAGAAAGCTCACCCCGATATATTCAACATCCTGCTGCAATTGTTTGAAGATGGTCACCTAACAGATTCTCAGGTTTCATTGCTATTATGATTATTTTCTTGCATGCAATTGCAAACCAGTGAAAGTGAATAACCTTATTGTTTTAATATTTATGCAATACTAATCTGTTTGAAATTAATTTATTAGGGTCGAAGAGTATCATTTAAGAACGCACTGGTTGTAATGACTTCCAATGTTGGATCTGCTGCCATTGCTAAAGGCAGGCACAACTCCTTTGGTTTCTTTACCAATGAAGATGAGTCAGCATCATATGTTGGACTGAAAGCTTTGGTGACGGAAGAGCTAAAGGGTTATTTCCGCCCAGAATTGCTCAATAGAATAGACGAAGTAGTGGTGTTCCGTCCTCTTGAGAAACCTCAGGTTTGGCTCCTTTTCATCAAGTGGAATTTTTTATTTCTTATGTCTGTGGAACGTGTGAACAGCTTTGTTCTGCTCCTATAAATGGACCACAACCTGCTCATAAGCAAACTGGACTCAGTGTTAACGATTTGGTAATGGAATTTCAGATGCTCGAAATATTGGATATAATGCTGCGTGAAGTGAAAGAACGTCTTGGGTCTTTGGGGATCGGTCTGGAGGTATCAGAAGCAATCATGGACTTGATATGCGAGCAAGGTTATGACCGGAGTTATGGAGCTCGCCCTCTCAGAAGAGCAGTTACGCTTATAATCGAAGATCTCGTAAGTGAATCTCTACTTTCCGATGAGTACAAGGCTGGTGACATTGCTGTAATCGATGTTGATAGCTCTGGCAATCCAATCGTGACTAACAAATCAAACCACAAAATTGAATTATCCGATACGAGCTCCAAGTTATAAGGAGATGGGTTTCTCATCGGGGCATTAACTTGTATATTTTCGTATATTTTTGTACAGAGCATGTAAATAATCGATTCATACATGATGATGGGCGTGAATGGAAGCCGCCATTCTTTAAACTATTGCTATAGGAACAATACGGCTCATATGTGCCTAACTGCTTGTAACCCTAGTGAAATATATACATTATTTTTATTCCCAAAGGAAACCTGAAAAAGATGATGGTCACTCTTGAGACAAAGTGAAGCCCCCCTGCATATTTTTATTTTGTTTTTGAAGACTAATCCTAGGTTTTAAACCTTTCTTCTTATTTGACGACTACTATTATCTATTTTTAGATTAATTAAATTGTAGCCCGTCGAAATTCGACGGGAATCATTTTATGCCATAGTTAGTATGTATTTTTATTGTCAAAATTCATTAGTTTTTTGCTTCGTCGGAAAGTTACACAATTATCTCACCTTGTTGGAGCGTTTCATGGTTGCCTCGTCAAAATATTATCTGATAGTCCCGTCTTGTCTACTCTCCTCTCGTCCTTATTGCCAGGTAGTCTCGTCTCACCTTGTTGGAGCGTGCATGGTTGCGTCGTTCGAATTTTACACAGTAGTCTCGTCTCGTCTATATGCAATTTGGTTGCCGCCAATGTGCGATAGTATCGTCCCGCCTCCATTTCACAGTAGTCTCGTCTTGTCTCAACTCGCCAATACGCTACATGGTTGTCTCGTCAGAAATATGGTACTATTGTCTCGTCTCGTTTCGTCGATACGCTACATGATTGTCCAGTTAGAAAGATTAATTCCACTATAGTCTAATCTCGTCGATACGCTACAAGGTTGTGTCGTCATAAAGATTAATTCCACTATAGTCATCTTGTCTCGTCTCGTCCATACGCTACATGGCTGTCCCGTCAGAAAGAATCCACTATTGTCTCGTCTTGTATCGTCTCGCCTCGTCGATACGCTACATGGTTGTCTCGTCAGAATAATGTACTATAGTCTCGTCTCGTCCTTATTTTCCCCAATGCACGGTAGTCTCGTCTCGTCTATATGCAATTTGGTTGCCGCCAA
>JAYJMF010353895.1:0-10858 GCA_036873715.1 Salvia sclarea
TTAAACAACACATTTTTCCTTAAAACCCGTGCCGTCCACCAAAATGGTATACTCTTGGTGGACGGAGGGAGTATAATGGTAGAATACGATGACACACTATAAAAATTATGAAATACTGGATCTCATCCATGTTTTACTCGTGAGATTCAAATTTCTAATGAGGTAACAATTTCTTATTTTAAAAGTCCTATAGGATTCCATGCTTGTTGATAGGGGTGATCATCGGGGTCGGGTCGGGTCGGGAAACCCATTCTCGAATTTTCGAGTACTCGTTCCCGAAAATCCCCAAAAACACTTCCTGCTCTCATTCCTGATCTGGAAACAAGTATTTCCATTTCCCGACTCAAAATTAGTCGGTTATTCGGGTAATTGAATTACCCGAATTTTGAATCTATTTTGGTAAATTTTGACTATTTTCTTATGCTATAATCCTATTCCATTTTTCCACAAATTTATATTCATAATCATGTAATTCAAATCCAACACAAATATGACATTCTAATCCAACACAAACCAACAACATAATAAATATCCAAAATCCAACATAAACATCCAAATTCCAATCCAAAACGACAATTATAAATATATTCAAAATAATACAAAAATATACATTTATGTAATTTTTAACATAAACGACAATACAATGCAACACAAATTCACATTGAGATTGAGTTGAGAAATCTAATTTTAATTTCTAATATATTCAAATAATATTCTCCGTCCCATTAAATTTGGCACCATTTTCTTATTAGGCTGTCCCAATAGTCTTGGCATATACCCAAAATGGCAAAAAATTTACACACAAAAATATCACTTTCATAATGGGCTCCACCATTTTACACACAAAAATACAACCTTCTTAATCTCCGTACCCAAAAGCTACATGCCAAGTTTAATGGGACGGAAGGAGTATATAATTATCAATTATAAATAATTAATAAAACGGGAAATTCGGGAAACGGGTAATCTCGTTCCCGAAAAAACTTAAAACCTACTTTTGTTCCCGTTCCCACAATTTACGGGTTTCGAAAACCTGTTCCCGGACGAGTATCGAGTCGGTACGGGTATTTTTCTACTCGTTGAGTTGTTCTCCCTGACAATAAATTATAATAATTATATACATCATAATTTTCTGGTAATATTTTTTCTATTAAAAGCCAAACAACCAAACATTAAAAAAGTTAAAGTGAAATGTGTGTGATTATTTTTTTACATTTAGATGGGTTGATCACTCTAGGTGAAAAAAATATGCTACCAATTATTGCAGATGACATGTTTTTTGTAAAAGAATATTAAAAACTAAAAAAAGTACGTATCATGAAAATAAATTGAGTTGTGAATCGTAAATAAATGAATATTTGATTTAAGGATTGAATTGGTTTGAATTGTTGATCAATGGAGATGATAACCACATAAAAATGAATTTGGCATCTAAGAAATGTATTGTTATTAATTAAATAATAAAGTGAACGTTCTAACTAACCTTGAAAAAAGAAAATACAACTATGTGTCAGTGTAACTAACATACGCAATTCGATTTGAACCCTAAATTTTTCATTTAAAAAGTAAAAGTCACACAAGATATCTTGGAAAGGACAATACGTATATGGACCATGTAATTTCAAGAATCGATAAACATAGAATATACGCAAGCGATCAATCAAAATTCAAAGGTAGCATCAATCCCTTTTATATTCTTGAAAAGGAAGGTAGCATCAACCCTTAATTAAATGCATTGGCAATATAAAAATAGAGTTATGTGACCGAAAGGGCGCAAGTCATATGATGACAATTATTAAAATTCAAGTAGAGGAGTTGTATATATTAACTCAGTGGGGTGGGTACTGATTTGGTTGTTGTTCACAAGTGAGGTTGTACACACACAGACGCAACCCATATTTTATTTAGTATAACATCCCCACAGTGAAATTTGAAAATATAAAAGATTTAGATGTTGTCATGTTGAGACGATTGCGGCTCACAAGATAAGGAATAGGATCAACACAAGATGAGCTCAATAAGTTGACTTGTCAACTAAAGATGCATCGAAAAATGCACATGTATTTAAATCAAGAAGACAGAATAGTAGTACTTGAGGATATGAAGAACGCCAATAATAATGCAACATTATTCTAATCATGTAGCTGAAATAGATGTCCAAACGAACCTCAACCAAGACAAGAAGTAGTGTTGAGATCTGAAAAATGGAAGCTCATCCTCAATTACCTCATGTGATGATATTTCCCCTACCCCTGCAGGGACCTGTGAATTGCATGCTCAAACTCGCAGAAATTCTGTGCCTTGAACACATCAAAGTGACATTCGTGAACACAGAATACATCCAACAACGCCTCAACAACCACACCAATGCTCAATCTCACTTCCAAAAGTATCCCAACTTTCGGTTCGAGACGCTCCCCGATGGCCTGCCCGAGGACAACCCCCGGACGGGCAGTCAGATATCCAACCTTATCCAATCCATTGAGGCTTCCGCTGTCCCGATTTTCCGGGAGCTGATGCTCACTCTCAGTCTCACTCTCACTTGCTTCATAGCTGACGGATTCTTCCCTTTTGCTACCGATATTGCTGCAGAGGTCGGACTTCCGCTTCTCTATTTCGACACCATTAGTCCTTGTGGGCTCTGGACCTATCTCTGTTTGCCCAACCTCATTCAAGCCGGGGAGATTCCTTTTGAAGGTAAATTTTGACTTGTGACAAGTGAAAACCACTCTTTGTTTGACTTGATGATATGGTTGGTTTTTGGTAGATGACAACTTAGATAAGATGATAAGAAACGCAGCGGGCATGGAAGGCATTATGCGGCGGCGCGATCTTCCCAGCTTTTGCCGCACCAACGATCTCAACGATCGCATAATCCAACTTGTTCTCAAAGAGGCCAAACACATTCCTCTTGCTCAAGGCCTCATCTTCAACACATTTCAACACCTCGAGGCGCCCATATTATCTCAAATTCACAACATCTGCCCCAATATCTACGCCGTCGGCCCCCTCCACGCCCACCTCAAAGCCAGGCTCGCCGGCCAACATACTGGGGCCTCCAACAGCATCTGGGAAGAAGACAAGAACTGCATTGCTTGGCTCGACAAACACCCCTCGCAATCGGTTATCTATGTAAGCATTGGAAGTCTTGCTCTCATGACAAAAGACCAAATGTATGAAATCTGGCATGGATTGGTGAGCAGTGGGGTGAGATTCTTGTGGTGTCAGAGGCCCGGTTCGATCACGGGAGTAGGCTCTGATTCCGACAAGATTCCTCCTGAGTTGGCTCGAGGGACGGAGGAGAGAGGTTGTATAGTGAGTTGGGCCCCACAGGAGGAGGTGCTGGCTCATCCGGCCGTTGGTGGATTCTTGACGCATAGTGGATGGAACTCGACTCTGGAGAGCTTGGTTGAGGGGAAACCTATGATCTGTTGGCCGTATTTCGTTGATCAACAGGTGAATAGTAGGTACGTTGAAGCAGTGTGGAAGCTTGGTTTGGACATGAAGGATACTTGTGATAGAGTTATAGTTGAGAAGATGGTGAGAGAGCTAATGGAGTTGAGGAAGGATGAATTCGTGCAGAGGGCTGAAGAAATGGCGGAATTAGCCAAGTTGGCTGTGAGCCCCGGCGGCTCTTCGTTTGCGGATATGGATCGTCTCATTCAGGAAATTAAGATGACGAAGAGGCAGCTGTGATGTTTGTAATATATTAATTAAGTTGTATTGTAACAAGTGAAAATAATAATGCTGCTGATTTTATGAAGTATAGTTGATTTCTTACTTGGTCTTATCATAGACATCACTGGCTGCATTCTCCAATTAATATATAGCTTAACTGGCTCAAGGTTTTGGCATGGTTTGGAAGGACTCGGAAAGTGGGATTCCAGTGGAACTAAACATATTGAAGCAGAGGGTTGGCGACCAGCAGGTTAGTCGAGGAGCTTCTTGCACTCTTCAACAAGCTTCCTTTCAGCATTTTAACAATTCTTAACGGACTCAATAAAATACTTTCTCCAACACAGAAAAAAATATGCACGCTTATGTGGTTGTATGTTAGAGTATCCACGGACCATTTTGCATGGGCTTTCGGAATGCCATTTTGGCCCAAATGTGTTTGCTAATCATATAAAGAATTTCATAATTAAAATAAATTTATGCACGTGAGTTTGTTGATGGTAGAATGTTATCTGAGACCAAAGTTGGTTGAATACACCATTATACAATTTTTAAAAATTTATTTATTCAATTCCTTTGAAAACACCCAAATTTATTAAACGAATACTAGTATATTTTTTCAAATAAAGATTATTATTATATTTGTAGAGAACAGCAAAATTGAAGTTGATGACGACATGACGTAAACGAATAAAAAGAAAGAAAAACAACGAATGAAAGGATCGATATCCAAATTGGCCCAATACTGAGAGTGAGACAGACAGCCCCAACGAAAATACCGGCACCATCTCAATCCGACAAACTCTGCTCTTCATCTCCTCCGATGGACCAAGCATCGCCGCCGCCGCCTCACGTAGTGATCTTCCCGCTGCCCCTGCAGGGCCCCGTGAACTCGATGCTGAAACTGGCTGAGCTCCTCTGCCTCGGAGGGCTCCACATAACCTTCCTAGTGACCGACCACATCCACTCCCGCCTCCACCGCCACTCCAACATCACCACCCGCTTCCAGTCCTACCGGGGCTTCGGGATCCGCACCATCTCCGACGGATTGCCGGAAAACCACCCCCGCGACAAATACTTGGAGGTCTTCCAATCTTTGAGGGCCAACGCTAAGCCTCTGTTCAAAGAATTGCTGCAGAGCGGCGCCGGGATCTCATGTGTTATTGCTGATACGGGGCTAGGGTTTCCTTGCGATGTGGCTCATGACGTCGGGATTCCTATTTTTCATGTCAGGACTATCAGTGCTGCTTGCCTTTGGATATTCTTTTCTCTTCCTCGTCTTATTCAATCTGGATCTGGGGACCTCCCTTTCAAAGGTGCCTTTGCTTTTCAACTCTCATTTGGGGGTTCTGTTGCCTTGACTTCTGTGTCAATCCAAACATCATGAGATCCATAGATTTCAATTATGCATCTTCATAAATGAATTACTATCATTTATTGTATGTTTCGTTGATATTGATAAGGCATGTCTCTCTTCTTTTTCTGGGGGAGGGGGGTTTACAAAAGTTGATTTTGTCCTATTTTTACTAAACTTGACTTCACAAATGCATGTATGATAGAAAATTAAAGGATTGTATATAAGATTTAGTTGGTCATTGTACTTGTTAAAACATTTTTTTTTTTGTAATTGTGTTTTGTTAAAAGAACTAATACCGAAAATTCCGGGATGCAATGAAGATTTGGTGTAATTACTAAATGAGTTATTTCTACAAGATTGACAATATGCATATGATTTACTATTATCTTCAGTATTAGCAATTCTCCAATCATATACTTTCAATTGGATATAAATCAAACATGTTAGGTCAAATTGTTCCAATCTACAGTATGTTAATAAACAATGAATTAACTTTTACTGTTTTTATCTTATCTAAACTAATCATCGATAGTAATTAAAACACTAGTCAGCTCTGTATGGATTGGTCTGAAACCCCAAGCTGAGAGCTCAGAGCACCATAGCTCAAAGCTTTGCGACAGTAAGTTATGCTGAGAAGCTAAATGTTAGGTCACACCTGTAGATGGTTTGTTTCAGGCTCAGAAGAATTCGATGCTCACCGACATAATTACCAATCACTATTTCAATTTCTTTTATTTTCAATTTTGTAGGAGATGATTTGGATGTACTGGTAAAGAGTGTGCCGGGCATGGAAAGGTATCTGAGGCGCCGAGACCTTCCAAGTTTCTGTCGATCCGGTGACATTGCTGAGCCAAACATCGAACTGTACAAGACGGAGGGTACAGAAAATCCCCGAGCCTGTGGCCTCATACTGAACACCTTCGAGGAACTCGAAGGACCAATACTTTCCCAGATGCGCAACATCTGTCCAAATATCTACACCATTGGACCACTGCACTCACATCTCAAGGCCAAACTAGCTGCCACTGCAGCATCACTCCCTGCATTCTCCAACAGCTTATGGGAAGAAGACAAGTCCTGCGTGGCATGGCTTGACACTCAACCACTCAAGTCCGTGCTCTATGTCAGCTTCGGGAGCCTTGCCACATTAACCAAAGATCAACTGATGGAGTTTTGGCACGGCTTGGTTAACAGCGGTCAGCGGTTCTTGTGGGTTATAAGGCCGGACTCTGTGGCCGGGAAGGATTGGGAGAGTCAGATTCCGGTGGAGGTATCACAAGGTACGAAAGAGAGGGGATACATCGTGGATTGGGCGCCTCAGGAGGAGGTGTTGGCACATCCGGCTGTTGGTGGGTTCTTGACGCACAGTGGATGGAACTCTACGCTTGAGAGCATATACGAAGGGGTGCCTATGATTTGCTGGCCTTCTTTCCTCGACCAGCAGGTGAATAGCAGGCTGGTTGAGGAGGAGTGGAAGCTGGGATTTGACATGAAAGATACTTGTGATAGGAGTGTGATTGAGGAAACTGTGAGAAATCTTATGGAGGTAAGAAAAGAGGAGTTTCAGCTAAGCGCTGAGCAAATGGCGAATTCGGCTAAGAGATCTCTGAGTGAAGGTGGATCATCTTACTCTCACTTAGAGCGTCTCATTCAAGACATAAAAGCTAAGAGCGTCTAAGCTGTTTGTGACTGACCATCGACATTGAAAGCTCTCATTGTGGTCGATTTTTATGTTAATAATCAGAGCACAGCACAGCAAATAAAGCAAATTTGTATGAATTTTGTGTCACATCACACATTCTGCTCTGCCTCTGCGTGTGAAACTGAGGTATGTAACTTATTCTCCTACATAATAAACAGACAACACGACCATTTGCTACTATATTCAAGTTCCATACATCGCATCATAACTAGAAGTTGACTACTATGCATCGCCTAAAGATTGAATGTCTTGAATCAAACGATCTATGTTGGCGTAAGACGTGCCACCTTCTTCAACACTTTGTCGAGCCGACTTGGCTATATCATGCGCCCTCTGCATAAACTCATGGCTTCTCTCCTCCATCACATCCCTCACCATCTTCTCAACTGTCACTCTATCGCAACAATCCTTCATATCACGCCCAATCTTCCAAACGTCGCCAACGAACCTGCTATTCACGTGTTGGTCGCCAAAATGGGGCCAGCATATCATAGGCACACCAGCGACTACGCTCTCCATAGTCGAGTTCCATCCACTGTGCGTTAAGAATCCACCCACAGCAGGGTGCGCCAACACCTCCTCCTGTGGGGCCCAGTCCACCACGCACCCCCTCTGCTCCATGCCCTCCGCAATCTCCGTCAGAATTCCACCGGAATCCGGCCTTATAACCCACAGGAACTGCTTCCCGCTGTTGACCAGCCCGTGCCAGAATTCTACCTGCGCCTCCCTCGTCAGCTGCACAATGCTCCCAAAACTCACATAGATTACCGAGTTCTGAGGCTGTTCGTCCAGCCATCTCAAGCAGCTCCTGTCTTCTTCCCAAAGACTGCTTGAAATGCTTGAACTTCTTAGTCTGGTTTGCAAGTGAGCGTGCAGCGGCCCAACGGTGTAGATGTTGGGGATCCGGGTACTGATTTGGTTGAGCGTGGGTGCTTCGAGGTGGTGAAATGTGTTGAGTATGAGCCCTTTTGCTCGGGGGCTTTGCAGAGTCTCGTACATGATTGTTTGCATTGCTCTTGAGCTTAATCCAGAGCGGCAGCAGCTGGGGAGATCGCGGCGTCTTAGAACGCCCTCCATCCCTCTTAGGTTAGCTATGGGCATGTCCAAGTCATCACCTGCTCATCTTAATTAGTTTCAATAAGATGATGAGCTAGAGATGGATGATTAATAGAGGCAGGGGTACATTAACTTACTACCAAAGGGGAGTTGTTGCGATTCAATGAGTTGAGGTAAACAGAAATAAGCCCAAAAGGCACACGCACTCGAAGTCCGCATATAGAAAACTGGAAGACGAGCCTCATCTGCAACTTGAAGCACGAAGCTGAGAATCCCATCGCAAATCACGCAAGTAATGGGATCGTGAGTGGAAGCCAGGAGGTCTCTGAGAAACGGCTGCGCAGTCGCTCGCAGAGAATCTAACCAGTCCTTGACATCGAAAGAGCCAGGGCGGTGGGGGCCGTGGGGGAAGGGGAGGAGTCTGAATGATCGGGAGTGTTGGGAGAGGCGGCGGTGGATGTATGCGGGGGCGAGGAAGGTTACGCGGAGGCTGCCAACGGCGCAGAGGAGCTCGGCGAGCTTCAGCATGGAGGTTACGTGGCCCTGTGCGGGGGCAGGGAAGATGAGTACGTGAGGTTTAGACATTGCTTCCTTGGAAATTTCTGTTGGATTCATGTTTGATGTTTCTACCTCTCTACATATAACTATTGCATGTGTCGTGGTGATGTCAAAGTCTTTAACTGTGTCTAACTTAAATATGGTTATTTTGCCCATTTCATATGACCAAGAAAACATCTTTTTGACCATAGCTTTTCTTCGGCGTGTATTGCAAGTTATGTGAATCTTATATAGTGGAGTAATGTTTAGTTGGATAAAAAGGTTTTTATAGACCTAATGTCGTGGTTTGTGTTTGAAATTTTGAATAAAATCCAAAGATAAACTTATTTGGAAAAGGAGGGAAACCATATGTTGTCAGCGTGTTCTTTCTATAAAATGAATATTTACAATAATGAATTACTTGTTGCAGTGGAAGAATGTATTGGTGGTCGAAGAGTACAATCTGGTATCTAGACATATAAATTAATAGCATATAATATTTTGTAGTGTGGCACCATACTTAAGGTGCAGTGTCCCATATTAATTTGATGTCCTCCTTGGTGTTCCATTATCATTATTTTCCTTCAATTTCAAATTTAAAACTAAATATAATTATTAATAAGAGTTCATTACATCTAGTTAGGATATATAATTATATTTTAGAGCAAATAGCCTGTAAATTGTTAAATTTTACCTAAATTCTCATTTTGCATACCAGCTTAAAAATCTCCGTATAAATTGCTAAACTTTCAATTTATTCTAATTATGCAACCAATGTTGACTTCCGACGAAGCCAATGTTGACACGTCTCTCCGAAAATTCCTACGTATTTAATGTGGGCCGATAACTAATACGACGTCACATTTAATTATATATGAGCCGAAAATAAGGGCACTAAGATGACGCATAAACGACGTCATTTCATTAATTAAATGTGACGTCGTATTAATTGTCAGCTGACATTGGCACGTAGAAATTCCGGAGACACGTCATCATTAGTTTTTCCGGAAGTCAACGTTGGTTGCAAAATCATAATAAATTGAAAGCTGAGCAATTTACACGCAGAATTTTCAAGCTAGTATGCAAAATGAGAATTTGAACAAAGTTCAGCAATTTACAAGCTATTTGCCTTATTTTTTATTGTTAACTTCATTTTTAGTGGTTAATAATTCATTTTTAAGGTTGATAGATTCAAAGTTATAACATGTAATTTTTTATTTTAAAATAAAAATTAAATATTGTTTATTGTATTATACTAAAATTATTTATATAAAAAAATATTTTAAAAACAATAGATATAATGATGTATCAGGTTAAGTCTACTGCGATACCGCCTTTAATTTTCTTTTATTAGCTTACCCGAAAACATGATATGATATTTAAAAAAAAAAAAAATCATCAAATATGTGAATATGACTTTCTCTATAATTGATATATTCATGATTGAGATACACTCCCATGCGGTTAACCGCATGGGAGAGGCACACCTAACTCGACCCGTTTGACCCGGTTTGACCAGGTCAACGGGTCAAATAATAATATTTAATTTTTTATATTTTTTAAAAAATATGGCATTGTTAGTTATACGAAATGATACTATTAATTATACAAAATAACACTTATAATGATATAAAATGGCACTAAAAAGTGAAATTTTTTATAACTAATCACAAATCTAATCATCTTCAACCTCCCTCCTGCAAACCCACGCCGTCTACAACTCCCTCCCTCTCGTCAAGCCATCTTAAACCTCTCTCCCTCTTGTTCTTCTCTGCAACTCCCCTCCAGTCTCCTCGTCTCCCTCTACCTCTGCAAATCAAAACCCATCGATCCACACCCATGACCGACCAAGGAACCGCACCGGCGAAGCGAGCAGTGGCCCCTACCGCCGATGGCGAGCTAGCGGCGTTGTCCAACACGGAGCGAAGAGTGGCCGCCCCTACCAGAGACACGGAGCGAGGAACAACGGCCTTCAACGTCAGAGAGGGCAAACGGCATCACCCAACGCTGAGCGAGCGGCGGCGACCCCCAACACCGACACCGAGTGATCAACGGCAGCCCTAACGCCGAGCACTACGGTATTTGTGTATCAACAGCGTCTTTGGCAAAGTGGTTAAGTCGTGTGCCAGCGACGTCGCCCCACGCGGAGCGAGCAGGGGTGACAGCAACTGTTGTCGAAGCGAGCGGCGAGGTGCAGCAGACGGGGCAAGGCAGATGGAGCAGCACGCCGCAGTGGAGTCCTTGTGGTTCACCTTCTTCGCCTCCGGGGGTTGCGCTGGGAGAGGACGAAGGTGGTGGGGGAGGTGTTGCGGGTGCAATAGTAGGAGGCGAGGGTGATAGTGATGATGAGGAGGAGTATTGTTACTTTGGTTTTTCTGTGCAAAATGATGGGATTTAGATTCTTTTCTCTTTAATGATTAATGTCCTATTAATATGAATTAGTATGAAACTTAGCATTTTAACCTCCCATTAGTATTGATTGCTGCCCCAAAGCAAAAACATAACGTATATAGTGATGTTATTCTTGGATT
>JAYJMF010353906.1:0-10856 GCA_036873715.1 Salvia sclarea
AATAGGAGTGCATAATCTTTGTGGACGTCCCAAAATGGCAAAAAGTGCATTATCTTCGTGGACGGAGGGAGTATTTTTGAGCTCGCTCCGAGTTCGCCTTCAGATCCCTCTCGCTCGACTTATGGCTTAAAATAGAAGTGGCAAACAATTGGTATAACCGTTAGGCCGACCTAATGTAAATATTTGTGAAGGAGTAAAGGGTAACTATAAACGATAGCCAGGTTCTTTTTTCTATCTATAAAGTCAAAACTAACCTCCCAAAATTTACAAAATCACCGGCTATCACAGTGGTGATAAATTTGTTGGCGTATTTGAGTCCTTTTCTAAGATCGCCATAATTAAATACTGCTCATAAAATCATGCTTCGATTTAACAATATAAATAAAATTGTGGTGTAAGTTTGTTGTAGGCTTGTCGCATCCTATTTTAATTATTCAATATATGTAGAGATATTATTATTATTTATTAAGCAAGAAAATATTCGTTACACTAGTAGACATTGCAATACTATTTGCCAATATCAATTCGAGTAGTTTCAGTAATTGCGCACTCTGAACAACAATCCTCAATATAATTCCTCTAGTAAATGCATTTCCCCTCCAAAATAAAACCAAATAAAATCGCGGCGATCCCAATCCAGATTTCTGGAAAACAATAATCGATATACCATTTGAAGCACATGGACACAATATTCGACCAAGATCTCTCAGTGAATTACATTAACATATATATTTTGACCTCCATGCTGCATATAGAAAAACAGCAACGATGAAGAGGTTCTTCTTCTTCTTCCTGGTCCTAGGCCAAGCCAACGCAACAATATACGTGGTGAGGAACATGGTCCCACACACCTCGGGCGGGAAATTCTTCGACAAAGAAATCGGCGTGAAATTCACCCTAAGCATAATGCCTAAACTAAACGACATCATCTTCAGGGTGTTGAAAGAGCCGACGCTGCTGGAGAGGCGCAACGTCCCCGTGCTGAACGTGTACATCTCGGAGTTCAACGGGTACGCGTACAAGAACGGGGACAACGTGAACATCAGCGCGTCGGCGCTGGAGAAGTTCTACTTCCCTCGCTCGAAATCAAAGTGGTTCTTCACGATGATGCTCATCCACGAGATGACGCACGTGTTCCAGTGGCACGGCAACTTCGGGGCCCCCGGCGGCCTCACGGAGGGGACGGCGGACTACGTGATGGTGAAGGCCGGCCTCTACGACAAGTACAAGTACACCAAGCCAGGGGAGGGGAAGAGGTGGGATGAAGGCTACGGAGTCACTGAGAGGTTTCTTGAGTATTGCGATGGGCTGGTCAAGGATTTCACGGTGAAGCTCAATAAGATGATGAGGTATAAGTATAGTGATAAGTATTGGGTGGACTTGCTGGGGAAGCCCGTCGACCAGCTTTGGAGGGATTATAAGGCCAACTATGGGAATAGGCCGCAACCTAATTACTCTACTGGTGCGTTTCAAGGTTTCATGTATTAATTAACATTTCAAAATATTAATAAAGAGGCTATTAGCTCATATCACTTGGTTTCCCACAAACACAATTACAACTATATTTTTGCGGGTTAAAGATAAAATTATTTGTTGTTAATTAGACTACATAACATAATCGTGTTCTTGTATTGATCGATTGTGATGTTAGATTTTGCAAGCACCGATCAAGTTTCATCACGAGCTCAATCATCGAATTAAACATATAATTAAGTTTGACTACTTTATCACTCAATCCATACTCCACCGTGTCATTATTCCTATTCCTATGTAAACACAAATTTTATATATAATTTAATAAATATAAATTTGCGTACAAATCCAAATATATGGATGAAAAGTATTTATGCGTGAGTCACAATCTCTATGTGTTCCTCTTATTCACCTCTTCAATTTTATCTTCAATTTGATCTTTTGACTGAGCCTTGAGATTTGTTGAAGAAGTACGTTTCTTTGATCTCTTTGATCTCCTTGGATCCCTATTGGTTGGAGGGAAGTATGTCTTCTTGTTCTCCTCGGATCCCTATTGGTTGGAGAGAAGTATGTCTTCTTGTTCTCCTTGGACTTGATCTTCAAGCTTTCACGAAGAACACTTCGAACCTCGCCGGGACACCTTGAGTATTGAAGAGTATTTCTTGGAAAACGCCTTGAATTCCTTGGAGAGAATCTCGTAGTGAAAGAATTCCTTCAATTCTTGAGCTCTTCAAATAATTTGTTGGTGTGTTTTGAAGTGAACTAGAGGCTCAATTTATAAGTATAGGAAAAGTTAATTATGGAAGTTTTGGGATGGACTTTAGGCCCAAGCTCTTTAGTAATGGGCTAGGTCATAATCTTCTTTATTTATTTTCTTTTGGGTTAATTGTTATTTATGTCCTATCATTTTAGCGTTTTTTCGAAAATATCCACCCTAAAGGTATTTACAAAAACATACTTAACGTATCAAAAACTCTGCCCTTTTTGTCCCGTAAAAATTTTTCGGCACCCGAAAAATGGCGAGAGATTGACGTGGCATATCTATGTGGAAATAAAAATAACATGGCAACTAAAAATTGAAAAAAACGAAAAGAAAAAAAGAAAAAGAAATCCAATTCACCCAGCCTCTTCCTCGCCACCTGCTACACCTTCATTATCTTCTTCCACACCACACCACGCCATCGCATCCCGCCGGAGCGTGCTGATCAATGCTGCCATCCCGAAGCAGGAGAGGCACTGGCGCGCCTTCTACCCCTGCTCCTTCCTGACGCGGGGAGGAGGCACCAGGCACTTGATCTCGCCGGACATCTGCAGATTGAGTCTAGATTGGAGGCATGCAAGCGTCACGAAGTTGTCGGATACGTTGAAATTGGAGGAGTCGGGGCCTAAGCAGGCGATGCTTCCGTCGAGTATCACGCCGCAACTGAAGCTGTTTCCGGAGACGAGCCTGGTGAAGATGAGGGAGGTAGTGTTTCTGATCGTAGAAACGGGGGATCTATCTGGAGGTGAGGGTGGCGTTGGGGAGTTTGACAATATCCCAACAATTGACGGGGCCGGTGACGTTGTCGGCGAAGTAGGAATCGCGGATGGCGCAGACGTGGTCCTTGCCGGAGACGATGTGCGTTGAGCTTGAAGGGGTCGGGGACGAGATCAGAGGTTCTGGTGGAGTCCCAGCACAATGCCCGGGAGTTGTCTGCGGTAATGCCGTGGTGAAGATGGGTGAATTGGATTAATTTTTATTTTTCTCTTTTCGTTTTTATGGGGTTAAATATTTTACCGCTCTTTTATCCAATGACTATTTACATTTAATTTTTACCCTAATATTACATGTTGCAAGTTCGTATATATTATAATCCCACTCTTCACCATTACAATCAATCGTGGTAAACTCTATTACCGTAGAGAATCAGAATGCGCTTTAGACTTTATTGAAATAATCATTATGGTTTTAGTAGTAAATTTTATTAGTAGCTAGTAGAAATTTTTACAACTTAAAACATTATACTGCTATTTGCCGTTCATACTGGGAGGATATAGTTAATAAATTCGACAATATTCGACACTAATAGGAAATATTCGAACACTAAATACATTTCCCCTCTATAATACAATCAAATAAAACACTACCACCCCAATGCAGATTCACGGGAAACGATAATAATAACACAATATGCATGCAATCGTATTTAACTAGCTTAACAGTTTCTGTCTATATATCCATACCATACCCATGCAAAGAAACACACACAACACACACTGATGCGAATTTGCCTCGACAATCATAAATCATGAATAGAAGCCTCTGCATTTTCCTCCTCCCCATTTTCCTCCTATCATGCCTAACACAACACACTCACGCAGTCAAGTACATCGTGACGAACACCGTCCCCAACACTCCGGGTGGCCAGCTGTTCGACCAAGAAATCGGGGTAAACTTCACCCTATCAATCATGCCAAAAATCAACAAATTCATATACAAAGTCTTTGAAGAAAGAAGGCCGGAAGAGAGAAGGCATGTGCCTGTTTTAAATGTATACATCTCCGAATTCCCAGGCTACGCATACAAAAATGGCGACAACATCAACATAAGTGCCTCGGCATTGTACAATGTATACCGGCCTAGGTCGGTTTCCAAGTGGATGTTCACTTCGGTGTTGTATCACGAGATGACACATGTGTTTCAGTGGCATGGCAATTTTGGAGCCCCAGGGGGTCTCACGGAGGGGACTGCGGATTATGTGATGGTGAAGTCAGGCTACTACAATCCTTCGTATTATACTAGGCCCGGCGAAGGGCAGAAGTGGGACGAGGGGTATGGTGTGACAGAGAGGTTTTTGGAGTATTGTGACAGTTTGCTAGAAGGTTTCACTGCGAAACTGAATAAGAAGATGATGTACGAATACAGCAATGAGTATTGGGTTGAGTTGCTGGGGAAACCGGTGGATCAGCTTTGGAGAGAGTACAAAGCCAAGTATGGGAACAAACCTGAAGAAGACTCCATTGATATATTTCAAGGTTTACAGTATTGATGGAAGTAACCAGTTTGTTGGAGTGTTTCCAACTGAATAAAGAGAAGGAATTTTGGTGTTGTTATGAATGTTCCCCTATTTATCGATATCATATAATTTATTATATTGGTAAACAGAGACCAAGTGTCTACTAAGTAATACGAGAACAGGTGAGGGAATAAGTAATTAACGAGCAACAAACAAGTAGAAATTGGAACTAGTTCATTTTCACATCTTTGTCCGGAGAACAGGTAGCTATAGAAGCAATCTAAAACATTACGAATACAATAGATTACATTAGAAACCATCCTAATACAATTTGGAAACTTGGCTATGCACGAGGCACTAAATTATTGGGCGAATACTTAAAAATAACTCAAAACTTGTTTTAGTTTTTACCTTGAACAGACAGCTATCTTATTTGTCGAGATCCTCGATTGCAGAAACAACTTCATTTATTTTGTGGAAGTTTCTCCTTTCCTTCAGAAGGGTCTTGGCAAAGTTCAGAGCTTTGCACTCACATTCAGCTCGCTTACTCGCCTCTTTGATTGATTCGAAATCTTCAACATGAGCTACACCAACAATTCTCCTGCAAAGTAACCAGGAGCATGTGACATTTAGACACGTTTTTCTTCCACTTTTGCATATAAAAGTAATGATTGTAATCCCCAACTCAGCCATTGCTGAGACATTGGTGGAAGCTGGATATGAAGAACATGTGGTGGACTGTCAAGGGAACCAGTATAAGGAAACCAGATCATCTAACCTTATCATTTTAGCAGCACCAAATCCGAGAGTATCATGGAAAAGATCGTCCATATACTTTTGCTTTACCAGCAACTGGAGTTCTGGATTATTATAAATTGCAGGAAGATAAGCCTCACCAGTACCGTCCTTGTGTTTATCCCAAAGAACAGTGAACTTTGTGTGGAAGAGGTTCCAAGTATCTAATATTGTCTTCACGATCCACTTCTTATATTTCTGATCAGAATTAAGAAATATTATGTCAACAAATTGAATTAAGAAACCAGTAAATCTCTAACAATGGTGAACGGACAGATAGTATGACTAACTAAATAAGGCAAAACAAAGAAAGAGAGGGGAAGGGTTCACTCACTTATTTCCACAACAGAAGAGAGTTTTCTAATACATCTAGATTTATAGTATGAATAACTTAATAAAATTAAACAATCATTTATGATCTAACATAAGTAGCTAGCCTGCCTAAATTAGTGTAAATATCACATTAGCTAAATGTGCAATATCTCAACAATTTCCCTTCCTGAATTAAATGTGCAATATCCCAATAAATTTCAATTTTCAGAATTTCTCAGTTCCTTGTTAGTTACGACTCTTCCGAGCCCCCAAATTATGGCCTTCGTCCACATATAGACGTATAAAACAACCACACAATTGTTGCAAATAACAATAATAGATTGAGAATCATCACTCATGGGTCATTTACTAAGTAATAGGATGGATAGATAAAAGTAATCCAAACTAATCTACCATTTACTTTGATGGATTGATGATGGATTGCTTAATTTCGAACTTGTTTTGACCATCTTATCCTTCAAATAATCAATCATATGTTTTATAGTATAAGATAAAATATCTTAACAAACTAGGAAACATAAGATAATATGGAATAAATAGTGATGAATACAACTGCATTGTGTAAGTAAATGTAGGTAGAACATACTTTACGATCTTCCCCATTTTCTGCATGTCCATCTTGTGAAAAATAAGCTAAAATCAGGTTTCCAATAAAAGCTCCAATATCAAATCCCATTGGCCCATAGAAACCAAATTCAGGATCTATCACTTGAGTTGAACCAGGAGTAACCATGATTGAACCTGTATGGAGATCACCATGTAAAAGAGCTTGGGCTCTCTCACAGAATCTGAGTTAAGCAGATACCAATCAATTGTAAGAAAAGTATCACATGAAAACTGTAGAAAGTATAAGATTTTGAAGAAAAAGAAAACAAAGAAAATCTGAAAAGGGTCTGCACTGAATTTTACTTAGATTTCAACTCAGCAACTTCGAGTTTCAAGATATTATCCTCCCGAACCGCCTCAGCATCAACATCAAGGTAAGGAGTCGTCCAACGGTTATATTCAGACACTTTGTACGGGTCAGAAAACACAACTTGTTCAGTGAGTCTGCATAACTCCACATTTCCGCAAAATTTAGCAACTACAGAATAGCAAAATACCAATTAGAATATGAGCAGGCATTTCAGGAGGATCAATATTTACTCTCGGAACATAGTAATAGCTTCTATCATAATTTATGAGCAAGCATTCTTAATAAAAAAGAAAAAGAAAAAGAAAATAGCAGGCATTAATGTCATTAATATTTGTTAGCTTTCCTAATTCTAAAATTTAAGAGGATAAAATACAGGAATAAATGACAACTCGTTTGAGTGAGAATTTCCCAAAGGAACAATAAAAGCATTCTAATTAAAGGGTGTCAACACCTTAAAATCAAATATGAAGGGTGTCAACAGATGCTCAGACTAATTCTGTTGCCACAAAAAGGCATAAACTTCAACTGTAAGGATATCACAATTGTTTATGTTTATGATATATATACTTCTAAATGCAAGATCCTATCAAAAAGATAATGTAAACTGAGATAACTGTAAAAACAATTTCGTACCAGCACTTTTGTGGTCGGTAGTGGTCTGATACAGTAGGGAGGTATAAAATAGTGTCCTTGCCATATACTCTGATATATGGTCCGCAAGCAATGGATACTCAATCCCAGCAATCAGTCCTTTTCTTAAGATAATATGAGG
Organism: Salvia sclarea; assembly: GCA_036873715.1. Classification (NCBI taxonomy): domain Eukaryota; kingdom Viridiplantae; phylum Streptophyta; class Magnoliopsida; order Lamiales; family Lamiaceae; genus Salvia; species Salvia sclarea. The sequence goes on from JAYJMF010353906.1 coordinate 7,286, forward strand.
TGGTTCAATGTAACGCATGCCAATCAAACACATTTTTCTGTCGAAGTGGTAAACTTCAGGAACATGATTCGGACACAAGCGACCATGTTCTTGCAAAACTGATGATTCAAAGTAGGCACGTTCTTTTGTCATTGGCCATGATTCGCCAATACAACGAATGTATGGAAGAGCCTGAAGGTTTTTACCACCAGTTAAGCAAAAAGCAGTTAACAGTCTCTTACAATGATAATGGTATGATATGGTATCTATACCTAGAAAGTTTATAAGAGATATAATCCTTAATTTAGAGCATGATGTCAACTTTGCCTCAGCTCACTTAGCCACTTCATTTAAGCAAAGCCTACATTACTGAACTAAATATACAGAATCATGATTGTGTTGTATTATTCTTATTATATCGAAACATGGTTAACATTATATGCAAAACATCCATACTTCTGTACTGAGATAGTTAATAGGAATTCAACATGCTAGAATATGAGAAGTGGCAAAGATCTAACCAGAAGCCTAGAGCCTATCTTACATAGTTACATCTGACTTCCAGCCTAATCAATCTTATGAACAGTCAATCATTTCTCTTAAGATACTACAGAATATGAATACATAAGATGCTTGTGCCATTTTCGGATGTTATTCACAATCCTACTTTCAGCACCAAAGTCAAATAAATAATTCAATCAGCTCGCTCAGTTCATCATCCGCACCTCATTTCAGCAGGCAATCAAAATGTTCTACTGCTTCTTTTGTTTCTAAATTTGATATGTGCAGCTATAAGATACGACATTTCAAAACGTATATCCGCCCGCAGTAAATACTACATAGTCATACTTCAATCATCACACTCCTAATCCAAGCAATATGTGCGTGTGAACAAAGAAATCGGCTTCAATTGTACCTGCTTGATGACAACAGATCCCGATGGTCCAGTAACAATGTAGACGAAGTTGAGGTTTCCGTCGCCGACTTCCTTGATTTCAAGCTTATCAAAGTGGTCGCCTAGCTTGGCGGCGAGAGACGGAGTCGCCTTCAAGTACTCCACCAGTAACTTCTCGTCGAGCGGCTGAAATCCGTCGGAAGCCATGTTGATGGTGGCGAGGCGGCTGCCGGAGTTTTATAGTGGCGTTGATAGTTGGTCTTTGCTCAGTCAGTGATCGGAGTTTTATAGCGGGCAGTATTAACGCCCGCTTAATTTTAGGAAATTATAATTATTGGCGTGGAATACTGGAATTAGGGGAAAGGGTAAAATTGGAAGAATGATATTCTTTGGCGTCGACCAATTGTATCCCGCTTGGATGAAGAACTTTCAAGTACATTGAATGTGGTCGAAATTATTTTTTGTGGAAAATGTTACATTATCTATAATACTAGTATTTTCATTTAACTATAAGGTTAATAATCAAATTTATGTCACTTCAACGATTTATCAATTCAATCTTAATTTTCCAAACTTATTGGATTGCACAAAATCTCTTTCACGTCCTCACGGTTTTAACGTATGTGTTTTTTCTAAAGCTAAAACAAATCTAATTACAAGATTAATATGAGAAAAAAATGAATTTAAAATTACAAAACATCTCAATAAATTTTTTTCTGAGGTAAAAACACCCAAAGAGATAAGATGACAGGGCAAAAATGAAAATCCAATTTATAAATTTGGAATAGCCATTTATTTAATGAGAAGCAGCTCTGGCATTCTCTTGAGGCCCACGTGGTATTTGGAAGGGTCTATTACACCGAAAATGTTTTCTGAGGAATAGATTGGGCCACAAGTTTGCTACTATAAAGCCCAATTTCAATTCATTCGGTCACACATAGAACTGTCAAAGGGGGTTGGATCAACTGAATTTTTTCGAGCCGCGATTTAAATTTTCGAACTCCATATACAGTATGTACTCATGCAATTTTTTTTTCTACAAAATCTTCCACACACTTTCAGTGAGATAGGAGTAATTATTTTAAAAGGTGGTTTCTAGTCTGGATAATTACACTTTTGTTCGGTATATATTACACTTCTTCCATTGTCAATTGGACTTTCTCCATTCACGAAAAAACGTTTATAAGCTTTAATAACACGAGTTTTAATAAATTGTATTGAATGTAAAGTTAGTGGAGAAAAGAACCCACAACATATGAGGAGAGTTAGATCGATTTGGTCCGTGCCCATAAGAGGAAGATGAAAACTTTTTGTGAACGATGAAAAAAATGAGTGAAAGCTTTTCGTGAATGAAGGAAGTATACTTTTTAATTATGGGGTAAAAATAAATGACATTTTTATTCATTATAAATGATATTTTCGAATGTTTGTGTGGGTTTTTATATCCATTAAAAAGAATTACAAAAAGGCAATATGTAATTATTAATGTTTGTTCTTCAATTAATGATTGAGATGCCTAAAATATTGTTTTGATAATGATGAAAATCGAGTTCGCTCCGAATAAAATCATTCGTATAAAATAGTATGGGTGGAAAATAGTATGCAAGTGACACACAAACATCGTAATCTTTATGTTACTGCATGCATAGGGATTCAGTGGCCTAACTAATTAGGAGGCGTAACCTTGCTGTATATATATCACTTAATTTAGTGGATGATTCTCTGCTCTAATCTAAGCCTCTAACTCCAAAAAGTGTTGATGGCTTGTAGAAAATGTTAGAAAGCGCATATGTAATTCTTGGAAATGTTTGGGTGATTCCAACTACGAAATTGTTCTCATTGAAAAGGGGGAAAATCACGACAAAATTGATACTGTTTATAAATACGTAAATATATTAATTAATTGTATAGAGGTTCAATTTGATAATATATTTACTTTGGTGTATGTTTGTTTAATTAGATCGAGTAGCCTACTTTCGCTTCTCACGTGAAAATCTATCAGTTAATTCACTGTACCGAATCGAAAATGCATGTGTGGGCTTAACTTTATAAGCAATTGCTCTAAATTTTTGTGTGTTGGGTCATTATATATCAGGTTGATATGGAAACGACACAATATGATAAGGTCAAATATTCACACAATCCGTTAGGGACATGTCCAATGCGAACATGAACATGAACACGACATCAAATGTAGAAATACGGACTCGATCAGCATGAACATGAATGACACTATATTTTTCATGTTAACACGACACGAAATGGTAAATTCAACCCAAAACTAGAAAATAAATTATTGATAGAAATACAAATATTCAAAATAAATAATAAAATTAATGTTAAATATAAATAAATATTATCGGGCTATACGAACACTATACAACACAACCTGAAGACAATGTAATACGAAAAAAATCGTATTATACGAACCCGACATGAAATTATCGTGAATAAGGACACACAATAACCTTTTCATTTCGTGTGTGTTTAAGTCGTATTTTCGTGTTGTGGGGCTTTTCTTGTTGTACTTCACATTTAAATTTGGATTTTTTTTCTTTTAGTAGTAAATCTTCTCTATTATAGGATTTGGGGCCAAGACATCCACCTAAGCCCCAAAATCCCTCCCCAAATGCCATGTCAGATTTCCTTTTATAACATTCTACCTTGGCCCCAATTACAAGCCCACCACATATATAA
>JAYJMF010353917.1:0-10855 GCA_036873715.1 Salvia sclarea
GTAATAATATATACATAAAAATAATATAATTTTCTTAATTATCAATATATATATGGATTGCAATTTATCATTGATTTAAATTATTAAGAAAAATTATTATTTCACATGCATATATTCGCCAACGTGATCGCGAACACGTTCGTATACGTATTTGCAAACATGTTCGCGAGCTGGCTCGTATAAGATCGAGCCGAACATGTTCGCGAGCGTGCGAGCTGAACATGTCACCCGTAAGCTCGAGCTCGGCTCAATAATCTAATTGAGCTCGATTTGAGGCTCGAGCTCGGCTCGTTTAGAAAACGAACGAATTTCGAACGAGCTTTTTTCGAGCCAAGCTCCGAATAGCTCACGAGCAGCTTGGCTCGTGTACACCCCTACCGATGAGGCAAATGATTCTGTTTCACAAAAAGATGGTGTAAACTGTAAATAGTGAATTAAAATCAGCTATATAAGACGATAAATTTGGATATGGAAGCGGCAATTCAATTCAATATTTTGATATAGACAGTCTTCATTGAGGTAGAAGACGAGCATTTTTTGTTTGATGTGAAGTGTAATGCTGTTCCATCACCGGCAACAATGGCGGAAGTTCTCTCTCTCCCCTCTTCACACTCTCTCTCTCATCCCCCAAAGAAACAAACCCCTCCCAAAGACTACTACTACTAACTGGAACACATCCCACAAATTCGTACTCTCAAATCCCACTCTTTCTCTTCTGGAGTCCAAATGCAAATCCATTTCCCACCTCAAGCAAATCCAGTCGCAGATGATCGTCACCGGCCTCGCTCTCGACGCCCTCGCTTACAGCCGCTTGGTCACTTTCTCCGCGCTCTCTCAAGCGGCCCATCTCGAATACTCCAAGAGATTACTCTTCGCCATGCCCAATCCAAACGCCTTTTCCTGGAATATCGTCATTAGAGCCATTGGCGAGAGCCACTCTCCCTTTGAAGCTTTGCTTTTGTACAAGAAAATGTTGGTTTTCGTCAGTTTTAGTGGTGTTAGTCTGAGGCCCGATAACTATACTTTTCCGTTGTTGTTCAAAGTTTGTGCAAAATTCTTGCTTTCTCGTTTGGGGCATGGGATTCTTGGTCATGCTGCGAAGATGAATTATGATGGAGATATATACGTGCGTAACGCTCTGATTCATTTCTTGGCTTCTTGCGGGGAGTTGGATGCTGCGCACCAAGTGTTTGATGAAAGTCGTGTCAGGGACTTGGTTTCTTGGAATTCTTTAATTAATGGGTATGTTAAGAGTGGGAGAGGGGAGGAGGCTCTGAGGGTATACGGTGGAATGGAGATGGAGGGGAGCGTTGATCCGGATGAGGTCACCATGATTGGGGTTGTTATGGCATGTGCTCAGTTGGAGGATTTGGAGCTTGGGCATAAGTTTCATCAGTATGTTAGAGACCGAGGGCTGAATATGGGCACCAAGCTTGCTAATGCGCTTTTGGATATGTATGTGAAGTGTGGAGATCTTGAGAAGGCGAAGGAGTTATTTGAGAGGATAGAAGAGAAGACGATGGTGAGTTGGACTACTATGGTGATGGGGTATGCGAAAGTTGGCGATTTAGGCGTTGCTCGGAGGATTTTTGATGCAATGCCGGAGAAGGATGTTGTCCCTTGGAACGCGTTGCTGAGTGCTTATGTCCGAGCTCAGCATGGAAAAGAAGCGCTTTCCTTGTTTAATGAGATGCAAGCGATGAAAGTTGAGCCGGATGAGGTGACCATGGTTAGCTGCTTATCTGCTTGTGCACAGCTTGGTGCACTTGATGTTGGAATTTGGATTCATCGTTACATTGAAAAGCATAACCTCTCCATGAATGTGGTCCTTGGAACAGCTTTGGTGGACATGTATGCTAAGTGTGGTAATATCACAAAGGCACTGCAGGTTTTCCGTGAGGTTCCGGGCAGAAATGCTCTAACTTATACAGCGATAATTGGTGGCTTGGCACTTCATGGTGATGCACGAGATGCCTTATCTTACTTTCACGAGATGGTTTGTGCTGGTCTAATGCCAGATGATGTAACTTTTCTCGGGGTTTTAGCAGCTTGCTGCCATGGAGGTTTGGTGGACGAGGGTAAGGAGATATTTTCACTCATGAGCTCCAAGTTCAACGTTTCCCCCAAAGTTAAGCACTACTCGTGCATGGTCGACCTTCTTGGGAGGGCGGGTCTTCTTAAGGAGGCCATGGAGCTTCTTGAAAGCATGCCCATGGAAGCGGATGCTGTTGTTTGGGGAGCCATGTTTTTTGCTTGTCAAAAGCACAAAAATATCGAGTTGGGGGAGAGAGCTGCGATGATGCTCCTTCAGTTGGATCCTAATGATAGTGGGATTTACGTTTTGCTTGCAAGCATGTATGTCGAACAAAACATGTGGCACAAGGCAGAGGAGGTGAGGAAGATGATGAGGGCAAGAGGTGTGGATAAAACCCCTGGTTGCAGCTCCATCGAGGTTAACGGAAATCTGTATGAGTTCATAGTGAGAGACAAATCACATTCTCAATTTGACGAGATATATGGATGCTTGGCTCAATTAACGAAACAAACAAGGCTTGCGGAATGCATAGCTGGTGTGCCTCAATGGCAGGAAGAGATTAAGTTTGACGCTGATATTGGCAGCTAACATAGCTGCGAGTTGTAGGTCAGTCAGATTACTTTCTTTTGGTCCATTAATATAGTCATTTTGAACACATTTTCAGCTTACACGTATATTGATTGACATTTTCAAATATTTCTTATATTGTTTTTTCGTCTGAGTCCTAGAAGAGAGTATATAGATATATTTTCATGTGCAGTTTTTTCAACCAGTTGATTCTTCAAGCATTAGATGAGATTGACATGTGAACTATGATAAGCTTTATTTATGGACAATTAACAGCTGCTAACAATTTGTGGCTAAGACTCCATATGAGTAGAAGTTGATGGGTGTCAATTTCTTTTTTGCCTGCATCTATTTCTTTTGAGCATCTCTGCTCAAGATCAAATGTCAAATAATTACTACAAGGATGGCACAGTTTCTTTGGGATGATAGCTGTTATTGTTTTTCAAAATAAATTTTGCTATTGTAGGACTTGCACTCCTATATTATGAAATAAATAACTAATGAACATGAGTAAATCTGGAGAAGAGAATCAAACCTCAATGCAGTTTGTACCTGCCCCTACTATTTTCTTCTAGTAATTCTCCAGTGGTGAAGATACTAATCAAAATCGGAGAATGTTATTTATTTATCTACATTATTCTTGCAATGTAAATTGTGATCTGGTAATAGAACCTATGTCTATCTTTTAAGCAATCGAGAGAACCATGCTCTTAACTTCAGGTTGTGTCAGAGAATTGCCTGAAGATCAACCATAACTTCGGTTGATGCTCCAGGTTCCAAGATTGGTCGAGATATAGGTTCGCTGCTGGACAAGGACATAAACTCTGTAGCGCATATCGTTTCCAGACTGTAGAACTCGATGCTCATTTGCCCTAAATCTGCGTCCGAGAATCTGGCAGGTATGTAACTTGAGATCAATATGGTTTAGAGTCGTAAATGATGAGAAATTAGTGATCTTCTCCAGTGCTGTGCTAACAGTTGTGAAGAGCATCTTGAAAATAAATGAATTCTTAGTATCTCATTGTCTTGGATAAAAGTAAAAATTTGAATAGTTCTGATGCACATTCAGAAACTGCAGGAATGAATGAAGCTTTCCTCAAAGTGATTTAGCGAAAGTAAAGTATTTGTTTTTCACGTGCGGAACGTAAACATTTTTACGATTCTGTTATTTGCTTGGATGGATTCGAAGAACTTAAAAGATGCAGATGTGCAGCCTGAGCTTTTGAAACTGTCGCAGGCGGCCACAGCAGCGGCGTAGCTTGCCGTCTTCTTCTGTGTAATTTATGCCATGTTCTATCGCATGACTTGAAAAAAGGGAGAAATGGTCCATTATTTTGAAAGTTCTTTGGTTTTTACTACTCTGTAAACACTGTTACATTAAGGCCGATTGGATATGAAATTTGTTCCGACATTTATTCTGTATGTATGTATATATATTTATTTTAAGGTTTTGTATCAAAGATGTTTGTTATGAAGCCATACATCATAACTCATTATTTCTTTTTATATCAAAGTAATTTTTTATTTTCCTATTTCCTATTGGCTAGCGCCCATAACTCGTAGTTGATTTGTGCATATATTTCAAATTTTCTGAGTCTGCATTGACATTGTAATTTATTGTATTGTGGAAGCAGATATTATTAGGCCCTCACAATTTTAGCGACATTACATTTACTTGGCTAAATTTTTTACATTTTTTACTTCTTTAGCAACATAACTATTCAATATGCAACATTGGTAGTTGGTAGTTTCCTCCAAGTACCTAAAATGTATATATCATACTCCACATCTGATAATCAAACATTCTGCATTAATTTAAAATCAATCAGGTGTTCAACATCTGAATTTTATCATTTTATTAACCAAATTTCTCCCCAATATATGATAGCACGAGACCACAAGCATAAACCTATTTTCAAATGCCAGAAAAGAGTCACCAGAAATTATCTTGATAAAGATTGATAGCTAAAGACAAATGTTAAGATTGAATATTAATGTACCATCGCTCTACCTGGAATATAATGCATCTCACGATTTCGGAAACAGCATGTCGCTTTCACAAGTCATACAAGAATGCACTAGTAAATAGTTTTCAACTGGTTTATGGGTTTATTGAGCCATTGATGAAATTTTAGTTCACTGAGAAATAATCATCGAAGCTGGAAAAGGTACCCGATTGACCATTCGGATGGTACAAGTAGCTGGAATCACGCGCAAGGGCTGTGGTCTTTCACGCGACCAAAACAATCTCTTTAAGCTTCCATTCCCTGCTCAAATCATCAGCTTGTCTTTAAGCATGGAACTGTTGTTGCTATGGTCTTTCATGCGACCAAAACAATCCGAGTCAAGTAACACATCCGGCCTGCTGAACATCTGATCTCTCGTCTCACCCTTGTCATATTGTGTTGGATCCCAGATGGCTGCCTCTTCTTTAACTCTAAAACCTTAATAAATTCGTACAGGATGTTGAATCAGCATAGCACATTCAAAGAAAAGTGAAGTGTAAAACAAAGTAAAGTGAAGTGTTTAGGACCTGTTATTGCTTCAGGTTCACTAGTTGAATTCTCACTGAACATCGACGAAGAAGAATGACCTAAAGGTGAGGTTGATTCCCCGTATGGTTCCCACCCCATCTCGTGCATGAGTTGAGACGAAGCATCCATTAAATTGGCAACCATATCGGAGCTGTTTCTTGGAATTTTCATAGTTTGTGATTCGTGCAAGACTGCGTCCAGCAGGCCGCTGTTTGGGGATGAGGTGTGGATCAGAGTGTCAGCAGACTCGAGGGAAGGCAGGGGGGAGGACGGTGAGCCCCAATTATCGGCTTTTGTTTGGAGTGAAGGGAGCTCCTGCTTCATCGCCCAAGTGGGCTCCGAAGAAGAAGGGTTGCCATTTAATACGGCATGGCTGCCAGCAAGTACACTAGAAGATGACGGCTGATTAGGACTTAAATTGTGATCATACGGATAAGAATATATGAATGGTGGAGCATTTTGCACATAACCACCACTTTGATATTGACTTGAACCATGGAATATAGATTCTGATCCACGAAGGCGCTTGGGCGGATGCATTGTCGAGAACAAAGGCTTGTCCGAGTAAGAAGAGTGGAGACCGTGTACCAGCAAGCCACTCGCAGGAACATTTAGAAAGCCACCACCGGGAATATCAAGAAACGCAGGGGGATATACGTGCTGATTCAATTCCAGGGCTTTGAACTGGACGGGTGGAATCTCAAAGTTGTTAGCTGGCATGACGTCCCGACAGTGTGCATCCCCAGAAGAGAAACTACTCATGTGATCTTTCTGTTGGTTCTCGTTTAGTGCTTGCGAACAGATTTCTGGTGGATAGATAGGTAAGCCAGCACGTTGCCGTCTCTTGATTCTTGTGTTCCAGTAGTTTTTTATCTCATTATCTGTACGGCCGGGCAACTAATATGTAAAACAAAAGAAAGAGAGCATGAGCAGACCAAGTATTAACAAAGGAATACCATAAGAGAGGCACCTAAGCTTTGAAGTTAAAGCACAAAGCAAGCTTTCGAGTATATAATTGCACATAGACAATCAATTTCTACTATGAGAATATTATGGTGTCCAAATATAACGACTATATGCCCCGCATCAAACACTTTTTCAGGTAAATGTCGCTCCAAATTTAAGAAAGGAACGGCCTAAAAGCAACAAAGAGTTCAAAAGGGGGAGAACCTTTTTACCAACTGAGAAGAAGCGTACCTCAGCAGCCATTCGAGCCCATTTATTCCCCATCTTGGCGTGTAGTTCAATGATGAGATGCTCTTCCTCCGTAGTAAATGCACCTTTCTTTAAATCTGGTCGGAGGTGGTTTGCCCATCTCAGCCGACAACTTTTTCCACAACGTGCAAGCCCTGTGTGTTTCTGAACTGCATTCCAGTTCCCCTCACCGTGTTCAGTAACATACTCGACCAAAATTGCATCTTCTGCAGAAGTCCAAGGACCTTTCTTCAATCGACCATTTCCTCCAACAGATCCTATACTGCTAGCATCGTCCGCAGCTGGTGAGTCTATGCCATTGTCAGACATCGCTATTTCATCGGTTTCACTTGTTACACACATCTCCCAACCTGTCAATAGATCAAGCCATACAAGTAATCGTCATAAGAACACAGTGTATGATTGTACCAAACACAGACTAATTCCAACACAAAATGGAACAATGAAATGCACATAAAATGAAAAAAAAATGACGAACGAAACGAATTGAGCATGTGTACTCTATAAACCTTCCAAAACATTCATTTAAAATTAAAGAGGAAAGCTAACCAAAGTTCCACGTAACATCTTGCAAGTCACCAATTTAACTTAGGCTTCGGAGACTTTACTAAACATGTAGTGACAAGAAAGGTTTAAATGTTTATTAACTGCCAAATGAAACAAGTATTTCCACAGCCAAGTGTGACTAACTAAGCAAAAGTTCACCAACTATGAAGATTCAAAAGAGGAAAATGGACATAAATCTATTTATGATCCAACCATAAAGGCCAAGTCTTGAAGTATGATCATTTGACGATATAAAAGGATTATATGCCCAACTAATGATACAACACAAGTATACGATAGATGCTAATTTTGCATTCTAACACAATGACCTCTTCATGTGGAATACACATCAAGATATGATGAACAACTCTTTGAAAACAGAGTAACCTTTCTGTATTCGCATCCTGCAGAGTGCAGAATGAAGCTTCATTTTGTTATTATTATTGTTTTTTATTTTCATTTAAGAAGCAACAAAACCTGCCATTGAAATTCTCCAAATTACTCATGCATTAAAAAGGGGCATGTAGAGTAATCAATACACACTTCACATTAATCAAACTATTTAAGCATTTACCAAAAGTGCAATCATAAGCAATCACAAAATATGAGCATTAAAATGCATCTAACTGATTCAAACAACACAATGATTAAAGACTACCTCAGAAATACTGCACTAAGCCACTAACTAGCTAATGCCCAAAATCATTTTCACCAAAAGCAGAGCAAGATTTCTTGTCTTCTGAAACAGAAAGGCTAAAGAAGAATAACCAAAAATAAAAACAAAAGCAGGAAAACGAAACTTAAATGTACCTATATAATATTGGGAAAAACAACGAGATCAAACCATCTGAATTTTATTTAAGGGAACACGGCAACTTATCAGAATCTCGACGATGTGGATTGGGAAACTCAATATAGCTGAAAAGGTATTAATAATCCAATAACCCTCTCTTGATTAAAAAATAATGATAATTGGAGAATAAGTGGGTCAAAACAAGATCCACTCTTGAGATATATAACGAGATAGATGCTGTGTGTAATCGGAGATAGAGAGAGAAAGTCAGCTGAGCCTCACAGAGTCACAGGATGTGGAATTTGAAAACTATGACGAAAATGGAAAAGGTAGAAAATAGGGAAGCCAAAATAGGGGATTAGATGGCAATGGAAGAGAGAATTGAGGGCTAATCAACACCTCATATGAAATTGAATACTTGAGCAAATAATCAAAATCACACGCATCAAAATTCCCCCTTCCCTTCCAAATTTTCTTCAATTTTTCGTCATTGGCTTATAGCATGATTATTTTGTTTGTTTGCTTTTCCCCTTTTCTTCACGTGTTATAAGCTTCCACACTTGTTTCTCTCTCACTTCATAGTCTGTGCATGGTGTGTGAGAGATAACAAGAAGCTGATGAGAAAAATTGAGTCTTGATAAAAAAAATTGAGTCTTGAGAAATAAAAATTGAGTCTTGATAAAAAAAAAATTGAGTCTTGAGAAATAAAAATTGAGTCTTGAGTTAGACCCAACAATTTTTTATACGACACGAAAATATGCAACGGACACATATAAAGATGGTGGATTAGTTTCAAATTTTATTGGGTTGGATCCATTTCATATCGGCCCAATAAAAATACAATATGCCTGGTTAGTGTGGGTTGTTTAACCCGTTATAATTAGTATTATTACTTTTACTAAAAAATATTTTAACATTTTAACCCGTTATAATTAGTAGTATTATTAGTGTCAAAATGTTTTAACATTTTGACAAGCTTATCGTTTGCCTATTATTCGTATTTATAAATCAAAGACCCGAAAATTTTATATGGATTTATGGGTATACGTATACGGTATACCTCCTACAGAGGTGGTACACGTATGACAAATCTTAATTATAACAAGTTTTAGTTTTATTTAATTTTAATACATCTCACCAAACAACGGATTACATATTATTAAAACTCCCTCCGTCCCCTGAAAAGTGTGCAGGTTTCTCCTTTTCCGTCCGTCTCTGAAAAGTGTGCAGGCCCATTTTTGGCAAAAATTAAAAGTTTCAATTTTTATCCTCATTATTTCAACTTTATTACTAAAAAACCAAACATGGTCCACCACTCACATCACTTTATCACTATTTTGCATTACTTTATCACTTAAAAAATGGGACCCTTTCTCCACTCACGTCACTTTATTACTATTTTGCATCACTTTATCACTTAAAAAGTTAGACCCTTTCTCCACTCACACCACTTTATCACTATTTTGCATTAAAACATGTGTCGCTTCCTTCCTTGCACACTTTTGAGGGACGGATGGAGTACTATTTATTAGTGGTGGTAACCAATTTTTCAGTACTCGGGAAAACCGGTACCGTACCAGTTCCTGGTACCGAGTACCGGTTACCACCCCTAACCGGGATGGTACCGGTATGCATTTGTGGTCTGAAAACCAGTACCCGGAAAACCGGTACCGTACCGGGTACCTTTTTTTAATTTAAATATATATTAAATTATTACAATATTTGAAGAAGAATATAAAATAAGAATTAAGAAAGTATATGTCGAATTTTGGTATAAGGATTGAAAAAATAGGAAAAAAGTATATGTCAAATTTTTATTTGAAAAATATGGTTCGTTAATCGTGGATTATTCAAACTTTGTTGAATTTATTTTTAGGAATTAAAAAAATATGAAAAAGTGATAAACAATATACGTTGAAATTCGAATACTCAAATTGGTGTTTGAAATTGATTATACATTATTACATTTAATTTATTGGATGTTTGAATTTAAAAAAAAAAAAAACCGGGAAACCGGTACCGATACCTACCGGTTAATAATAAACGGTACGAGACGGGACTTGAATGGGGTGATTTTCTGGTATCGGTTTCCCGGTATGTCGGTACCGTACTGATTACCACCCCTACTATTTATACATACTATCAAACATCATATTAATTTCTTATATTGTAAAATACATCCCAGTCAAATTTATCACACCTAATCATATATTTCAAACCAAACGAGCCTATATATAAGGGGTACACTGAGGGTAAAATGGTAACTCCGAGTCTGTCCGTACAAAGGCAATTTCGTCTTCACAAGTTCGTTGACTGCCACGTGTGAGGGCATTTTGGTATTTTCCAGAGCTTTCTGGGTAGCAATCCTGCCGACAGTCGCCTTGTACGTTTGCGGGACTCGTGCTTTGAAGGGAAATGTTCAATGTCTCTCCCCGAAGTACTCCACGTGTCGATATGCACGGACAACGAGTCTTCAGGTCTGGGTCTGGGGGACTCCTCTAGTACATCTTTGGTCTTGTGAGGATTGAGCTGGTTCACCGCGGACTTGGGCCTTTATGACCCTAGGTGCTTCAACTCTAAAGGTCCGTAGCTCTGGCTCTGACCGCTCGCGTGGTTCGGCGATTCTGACCAATGTCTTTAACTTTGGTCGATCGGGTGGCTCTAGGCGTCTGTTCTGTTTTTCAGGTATGGACATCTCCAAGATGACTCCTTTTGTCTCTGATTGATGGGAGATGGTAAAAAAGTCATCATCACTTATCTTATGGCTATCATGTCATGTGAACGCAAATTTTGTCGTGCCGTTATCGTGTCATGTCAACACAAATGATATCGTGTTGTTATTGTGTCCGTGTTGTCTTCCTGTATGAATAAATCATATTGTGATCGTAAGTGTTTATTAGATCCTTTACATAGTGTGCTCGGGTGGGTTTGACTTTATCATGTCGAGTCATTATATTATCAACTTGATAACAACCCAATACACACGATTTGTCAGCCCTACTACCGAGCAATAATCTATTATTTATACTATACTTAAATGTGGAGCCAAATTGAAAAATTGATTTCAAATTGATTTTGATTTGAGTGACAATTTTGTAGTTTTCTCAAAATCAATGGCCTATATTATATGCATATGATAAATTAGTGGGAGAGAGAAATTCAAAA
>JAYJMF010353948.1:0-10853 GCA_036873715.1 Salvia sclarea
GAATAAAGTACCAATTCATATAACATGAAGTACCACCGCCTGACGGTCAGGCCGGCCTGACAGAAATATTTGTCTAAATAATATAGTTCATTTAATGTTACTTGTAAATTTAAGAAAATATATTCATAAAAGATTCTAGAATTGATCTTTTAGGTAACTCCATTCCGAAATTAATCTTACGATTTTTGACAAATTGCTAACTTAGTATAGTCATGACTCATGTTGATGTATAAATTTCTCATTATTTTTAAGAATAAATTACACTTTTAATCTTGATATTAATATTTCATTAAAACCATCCAAGTTAATAGTCACAATCAAATTCTCAGATAAATGGAGGAAACTTTGATAAAATGATCTCGACAAGACGAGAAACATAAATTCTTGTAAAATACAGAAGATAAACCTTCATAAACAAGTATGTGTCCTATAAGAAGAAGAATAAGAAGAAGGCAATCTGTCTATGATTTGCAATGCTTGTTGAACCACACACCGATATTCAGGTAGCTTTCATAGTCCGACTGTGGCCTGCGACAAAAAGAACGCATCAGACTCACAACCCCGCGTTTTATTAGAACACAAAGCATGGTTTCGACCACATTATTAGAGAGTGATGTCTTACTTTTCAATGCCGTGTACATCATTAGGGAAGACAATAACCTTAGTTTCGACACCTTTCTCCTTCAATGCTCGTGCATACTACATGGCCGAAAAACCAGAGCAAATTAGGCGGCTAGATGATACAGTTGCAACTTGCTAGCATGAAATTCAGACAGCTTACCAATCATGAAGAATCATGGATGCTACGTCGTTCTATCAATCTTTGATATCTTAGGTTATCTTTCGAGAAACATTAAACTTTGGGTAAATTAAATATCATTTTCTAGACCAAAGTATGCATGCTACCTCAATAAATCACTTTGTTTTCAAAACTACGATGGGCCAACTTTCCAATACCGGCAACTAGATATCTGCCTGGAAATTGTACTCAGATTTCCAGGAACGGGTTTCTGGCATCAGAAAAATGTGCCTGTCCTTGACTTGGATACAAAGTCAATTTATTGGATATTAATTTGTCATCATCGACATTTCTGAAAGAAAGCGCATATTTTGGGCTAAAAAGTGATATTTACACTAAAACACATGTAGAGAACTTCACAATGGACATATGGTATTTTATACTTCATCATAATTAAAGACAATTGTACAAGGCCTTACTTGTATTCCGTTAGAAACTGGTACACGGAGATCCTGAGCACCAAGAAGAAAAATCGTCGGGGTTTTGACCTGGAAAAGTACGAATAGTTCAGCAGAAGTACTATTCTAAGTACATTCACAAATGCATTTATAAAATAAAACTAATAAATGAATCACTGCATCATTTACACTAGAAATACCCGAGGTGCAAATGAATAGGACCAAAAATACCGAATTATAAAAGACTTGAGTTTTGAAACAGAGGTATCTACAAATTTTTTAGCATCCCAACACAATTCATACCTTTGAGATATAAGCAATAGGAGACTTGCTATGAAGGAGAGCTAGGTGTTCTGCAGAAGGGGATTCAGTGTAGATAGAATTTCCCTCACTTCCATAAGCCTCAAAGAAGCACCAATCAGGAATATCAGATGTGCCAACCATCAGTGCAAGGTTGCATACGGGATTCCTAGCTGCTGCTGCAACAAACTTTTCTGGTGCCTGAAACAACAAGACAAATCAGTAACTAAACTCCAAAAAATAAGATAAATGAGTCACGGTGCATTCTTTGTATATTAGGTAGTGGTCTGGCAGCAAATTATAAACCCGAGGGGCTCAGTACAACCACGTATTACCAGAGTTGTTAAAGGACGTAGTAACAGAAGAACCATACTACCTGACCAATCAAGTGAGTAGTCAAAAATCCGCCATGCGAACCGCCAATCACAAATATTTTAGACGGATCCGCAAGTCCCTTGCCAATGACATAGTCTACTGCAGTAAGTACATCGTTGACATCCTGCATAAGCACCAGGAATGAAGAGCAGCCTCTCATATATCAAAAGTTTTCACCAGTTATACGGCATTTGAATAAATAATTTTACCTGGGACCCGATACTTCCTGGAAGAGATTGCAGTGCTTCCTCACCGAATCCCAGAGAACCCCTACCATGCACAGTTGAATGAATTAGAGTGCAATCAAGCCAGAACCAGCTTTAACTTCATTCTAAATTCTAAACAGGGGCGGTGTACCTATAATTCACAATAAGCAAGCTATAACCAAGTGAGGACAAGAAAGCTAAGGACTTTGCAAAGCTTGCCAATAAAACAGTGTGGGGACCTCCATGAAGGACAACAATTAACGGATCCGGCGATTCAGACTTCCTAGATTTTGAAGACACATATATAGCTTCAAATGGTTTGCAGGCACCTATAAGAAATTCAAAAGTTCAAGGACATGAATGATTTTATTAGAATATCTCAAAAGCAATATAATGTAAGGCCTCTACTTTTCATAGAGAAACGAATTGTTATAACTGACACTAGAATATCATAAACCCTAAATCTTTCCATTCAAAGTTAGAGTTGCAAAACTATGTTCATTCATATAAGGAAGATAGATTCATCTATCCATCTAGAGAGGCATAAATAAGACATGAAAATTAAGAAAAGAAATGATTTTGTATTTACATGTAATTGTTGGATCCTGTACTATTTTCAGTTAACACAATCTAAAGCTATACAGCTTCTTTTATAATGAATTTTGAAGCTAACATTATTTTCATCCGAAAAGCGTAACAGGGTTAAAGTTTCTATAGCCAGATCACCTCTATGTACTTAATTAATCACTCGTATACTTTAGAAACTTGATGCAATTTATGTTGGCATTTAACCTTTTGGAACTTATCAGCAATTAAAGAACTTCGGTAAACAAATTTTTGCCAAACGAATACAAGAAGAAACATATATAGTACACCTGTTCATTCATTTTCTGTGTAAATGCTCAATTTCAATATCATATTGCATGGCATGCTTAAGCGCCTCCATGACTTCAGAACCAGACAGTTAATAATTTGTGGATATTTGAATGCATTTCATTTACATATATATACAAAACCGATTAAGGAACACGGGGAGTGGCATCAGAAACGGAAAGAAGCTGGGCCAATAGGTGCCTTTAAACTACACTTCACTATTCACACTGGTGGCTCATTCATCTATTATAAGGCTAAAAGACCTAATTCATAGGCAATCATCTAATTAAGTACCTTTAGTTAGATTCTCAGAGACATCCCTGACTGGAATACTCATAATATCAAATTGTTGTGATGCCAACATCGAAGAAACCTGCAAACGCCAAACAGTCATCACAAGAATAGTCATGACTTTGAGAAGCAAAAACGAATAAAAATAAACAAATTTGTGTAATGTACAGGATCCTGATACCTTCTCAGAGCATTTGGTTATGGGGCTTGAAACATTCAACCAACTCCATTTTGCATCGGTAGATATCTTTCCAACCAAACTGCCATACTTAATTTCAGGAATATCAACAGGACTGCTGCATACTTGAACACAGGAAAAATAAAGATCATCTAATGTGATAAATCAGGAAAGATAACCTGCTTCAGGAATCAAAACTAGTATTTTCTCCTACCAGCAATAATATTGTCACCGTCTCTGGCAAGGACATCCCATGAAGACTTTGAATTATTAGGGCTGATTCGTGATACTTTCCCACTGTAAAGCATAAAATGACATTATATTTCCTATGGAAAAGAGATATTCTAGGTATTATATAGTATTATATTAATAAGCATGACAGTGAGTTACCTTAATACATTCACTGAAAGTATTGTTTGAACACTACCCCAAACAGAAGATAAAATCATTGTATAACCATCAGAAAGCCATGGCTCACAAAGTAACTTAGAGCAATAAAGCCCAGGAAAGCAGCCATCCTCAGGACACATAACGACAGGAACCTAAATAATAACAGAGGATACAAGAAATAATAATTTTGGGGAACATAATAGAATACACCTAACTCACACTACTTCAACTTCTGTTACTTGACTTTAATAGGAAATGACCATACCACATCAGTAATTTTCAAAGGACCGAGTTTCCCACTGGAGGGCCACTCAATCTTGTGGAGTGAATCTGTTGCCGAGTGTGCCCCAGAATCAACAGAAGTTCTTGCTGATAGAAAAACAAGGAATTTCCCATCTGGACTGAAGATTGAAAGCAATTATTAAGAAAGGACTTCTCTGTAGGATGGTTCACAAGCTTAAGGAACATAGAACCTAGATAAACATTTACAATATCAGTATACATATATATAATGTACTTATCAGCCTACAAACCTGAACCGAGGAAAATATGCACTACTTATGCTCCGGGTCAGTTTAACTATGAGTGTATCTTTAGCTGCGTCACTTCTGAGGATAGCAGAAAAATAACAAATGAAGTGTGTCAAGCCAAGTGAAGAATACTCAAGTTTTTTTATGCGTACAAGTATTATACTTTTAGGCTTTTAGCTAGTAACTGACCTGGTTACACTAGTGTCTGATTTAAATGATGGAGCTTCGACTGCATACAGTGCACAAGGCCTATTATAACAGTATTTGATACCTAACTTCCTAGTATCTGAAGGCCACCCAACAAAGACGAGATACTGCTGTCCATCAACTGGTGGAGCCCATACAACTTGCCCAACACTCAATTCCCTCCCGACCCCAGCAACACCACGAGCCTCTCCACTGCGGAATGATTGTTTTCAGTTTTGTTTTCTGAATCAGTCAATTTCTCAAGCATCAGATGGAATATTTAACTATGTAAACCTGTTAACATCAATAACAAAAAGTGCTGGCTGTCTTTTCCCAGAATAAGTTTCTCCCCAGTCTTCTTCCCAATCACCTTGACCCTTCCAGCTACCACAATCCTTATCTGTAGAAGCCTCCTTTTTTAAACCAAAATTATTAAATGTTGGTTTAGGAAGGTCTGGTTCCTCAGCAGCATAAGCTATGACAGTTTCATCTGAGTTCCATGAGATACCCTCAAACCTGCCAGCACAAGAAATTAAACCAAGAACAGAAAGGAAAGAGAGTCAAGATAAGTGTCAATACACTTCAAATGCAACAAAACCAATAAAGGTTTGTGAGAGATGCACACATATGACAACAGTAGACCACTTCAACATGAAAGATATACTTTATAATCACTTTCACACATCTGGAGCAATTAGTATGTCCATGAAAGGCACAAGAATAAGGAACGGGAAACAATATTTTGCAGATAAATGCTACGGTGGGTCTAAGTCAAAGTGTCAACCCATTGTGGTTCAGTTGTAAAATCTGAATCATACACACCTTCGGTGCCACATAATAACTAATAAGCAATTACATGAGAAAAATCCCTGGTGGCCTATGCCCAACTTCAGAAGCTTGAGCCAGCTGCCTCTGCCCATCATAATACAGTAATAAAAACTTAAACTTCATTATCTATCTTCATTGTTTACCACCATTATCCACATCTAACATCTGATGCAATAGCTACCATCTCAAAAAAGACACCCAGTCCAACTACCGTCTCAACAAAGACACCCAGGAATATACTAAATAATGTTTCCATATGCAAAAAGAAAACACTTTCACTGGGACAATCGCTTGCTTGTAAGTTAAAATAATGCAAAATGTCGACGTCTGTCTTTATGTTGGACTGCCTGAGAGAGAGCTGCAGATGCAGAGGATTTCATGACAATTGCTGATACTGATGAGGACGTAGAAGAACGCAAGTTTGGAAATGAAATAGAACTTTATCCAATTCAATTGAACATCTTTACGCAAAATAACTTACCCCCATTTTTGTGGTTCATCCAATAACAATCAAAAGGAAAAATATTGGAAACTGAAATGTGATTTTGATAGGTTTAGTGAGTATATGAGCATCAAAAGATAGGATCATAGAACTTCTGTCTCTCCTGTCAGATTATAAGACATCGGGATCATATAAAATAGTAGGAGCTCAATGTGTCAGCATTACTAACTACTGATATCAGATAAATCCTTTTCCAACTATTAGTAAACGATGCTAAGCTAGACTTATTACAATAGGAACACTTTTCCCCCTCAAATTAGTTCGTCCACAATTTTCAGGCAGAATATATTACAGTGAAATTGATAAATAGCATTTCTTTACCATCCATCAGTATACACTGATCCGTGAGTTTTGCGTGGAATAGGAAACTCCTTCTTAAGTTCAGATGGACCCCATATTTCAAAGCGGGTTGGAGAGTCACCTTCAGGATTTCGCACAACAAGAAGCTTTGATCCTGATGGAGAGGGAACCATGGCAGAAACACCAGTCATTTCGATTGGGAATGGGGCCCACTGAAAACTTACAGAAGTGTCAGTCTTTTGTGAAATGTGACTGGATAGTATCGACTTTCTCCTCTTGTTGGACAAAAGATCTGGTTGGCTAATTAAAAACATTGCAGTGGAAGCATCTTCTGCAGAGCATCACAAGAACAAATAGTTGCAAGTCAAACATGTATACAGTAACGAAAGAGTAAACTTGTTGGCATATGAATATGAAAAGGCATAATAGAATAATTTATCACAAAACTCAAACAGCCATACCATTCTGTGGTTTGAAGGTCCATGCTTTATCAATGGTGGGAATTTTCACAAATTCTTGAAGCAACACAGACAAAGAAGCAAATTCTTCTTGAGTGGGTGCATCTGAACCTACTGGCATTTCTTTTGTTGGGATTCCTCCGGAATTATCCATTACTGACTGAACTGATAAGCCTCTAGTTGCAACATAAATCAAATTATGCTACAAATTGGACATCAAATATTTGGAGCAGTTGTTGGCAAAAATTTCAAATGTCACCATTTCACAAGTAAAATGAAATCTATAATATACAAGAAAAGGCAGATGGAGAAGGGGAAGGAAAAAACAAAGAAAATTTTAATCGACATATAACTGTTTTATGAGTACAATCATTTAACATAAAAGACTTGATTTCCTATTCATGAAAATCAATCATATCATATCCACAAAACCAAAAAAGTATATTCAGGATTGAAACCAATAGCAAGCCAAAATGTACAAATCACGTAAGAGATGAAAATTCTCAAACAAAAAGTTCAACTTAAAGAAAGAAGCATAATTGCATAATCAAACAAACCAACAGGCTTGCGAGCCAGAAAAAGTTACTTCTGATCAATACAAGCTACCATAAACATCCAATAACAACAATGACATCAAAACCACTTCAATTACCGTTATCACAACGCACATGCGACGAAAATCCAATAAATTGCATAAAAAATGATACTACCACATACACACCAAGCTCGATGGCTTACATTAATCATACGATAAAAATGGATAAAACATTAGGAAAGCAGAGGTCAACGACTCAACATCATATATGCCGTGCAAGCATAACTGTTAAATAGGCAAATTCGCAAATGAGAAGTGGGAAATCCAAATGCGTAATCACTAATCAGCAATAGAAATGGAGTTAGAGAGTCACCTCGAGGAGAGAGATAGAGGCGCTCTAGACGAGAAGAGTGATTTTGTTTTGGTGCGGAAAGAGAGTGAGAAATGGGAGTTGAAATTGGAAAATAATTGTGGAGTTGTTGTTAGTGTTGAAGTGAAATGGAGTAGTTTCAGATTCCTCATTATCACCAATGGAATTTTTTTCTAATTTAAGTTATCCTTTTATTCGCCATGTAGTGATTGCTTCTTTTTTTTTCCTCTAATTTAAGTTATCCTTTTATGTAGTGAATGCGTTTTTGGGAGCACACGTGCAGATGCTTTTTTTTGTTTAAGAAAAGATGTAAGGGAAATATATAATTTTAATGTAGCCGCCCGTGGGTGTGGGTCGCTATTCACCTATTAAATACTCCGTATTTCACAAATTTAAATTGGGCGGAAATTTGTAAGTTCATATCCTACTCAAGTCCATGGGTATCAGTTTTATTATTCATACCCATCCCAAATTCGTTGAATAATACCCCAAGTTACACATCCAAATTATCAAGTACAAGTTGTTATAATAATTGATTTACCTCAATAAAAAGTCAAAACTACAAAATAAATATCAATAATAATTAATTAATTGAAATAATAAAAAACTAAGTATTTCACATTATACCATTTAAATTCCATAAATTATAAATTCAAAATAATAATCTAAATCATCAAATAAATATATAAATGATACTTTGACTTCTTATATCTTTGTCAATGTTCTTACATAATCCTTTGTAACTATATTAGAAAAGAAAAAATTGTAATTGGTCTCAACATATAACAAGAAGACACAAATTATGATAAAATCGTAAGTTATGAGTTCAAGCTCTATTGTTACTCGCTTTGACCCCGGACCTCTAGCCATCGACGGGTCTCCTTCTCCTCTTACTTGACCTTGGAACGCATTCCAGACAAGTCATATACTTGTAACTCGTGCTTCGGAACTCATCCAGCCAAACACCCTTATATCACCTCTCGGTATCATGCGAGTGGAGATCAACTCACCGCACTACTACCCTTGTGTACACAATCCCCCATTAACGTGTTAGGTTAATAAAGAATCCCTATCGATTTCTGGCGAGCATTAAACATAATAGAGCGCACAAAAATACTTTAATTGGATAAACAATTGTATTTATTGAAATATTATAGCATATAACTCAAATATACTTTTGTAAAATAGAGCCCACCTCGGACAAGCCTATAGAATAAACTGGTTAAATTCTTGTCTTGGGAAATCCATTGCTAATCTCCATGGTCATCGAAGCCTACAAGATTATCTAATCTTAATATGTCTTGTAACTGTAGCCTTAACTTAAAAACAAAATAAAAATATATAGGGCTATTAATTCTTAATACACAATGCTGGGGTTTTCAACGAATTGAATCAATTCTTAAAAACTAACATTCTCGGCAAAGGTCACCAACAATATCCTTATCCGTGTATTTGTTTGAAAACTTAACTTGATTTTAGAAAAAGCTTTAGCGAAATACTTTTCTTGCAAAGGTTAATGTAAATAATTCTCATGCTTAACTATATTAATCTTACACGCATTATTCGTTTACTTGACAAGCAAAGTAATTAATTTTCTAAATAAATCTTTACGAAAATTACTTGATTGTTATTTTCATAATCAATCGTCACCATAAATAAATTATCAAAGAATAAATTTACTTGGCATAGATTAATTTGTTATGATCATTAGTCATTATACACATATTTAAATATCCACTCCAGTAACAGAAGGCTTAATCAATTAAGTATGACATGAGCTTGCCCCAAACATTTGGCCCCCTTTCTCTCTCTCTTCTTAATCAATTAGGTTTTGTTATTAGCCCCCTTTCTCTCTCTCTCTTCTTATACGTCACTTTTTTTCTTCATTCAGCAGAAATTCCTTCATCTCATCTTTCTCTAAATCGCAGGCTGCCGTCTCTTTCTTCTCAAATCCGGCGGTTAATACCGTGCTCTGCATTCATCTCACACAGAAACATAGGACTCCTCAAAATCCCTAGATCTACTCCCATTTATTTTCTTCTCCGTTCACGGTGAGTAGCAACCGCCGTTAATCGGCGTCATCGACAGCAAAGCCGCCTCGCTTCCTCTCTCTAAAATTTGATTGAAAAATAGTTTATAAAATTTTACACGGTAAGAAAAATGTAGTGTGATGTCCCATTGAAGCTTTGTTGCCTCTTTGTTTTAATTATGTATATTATTTTGTTTTTGTGAATTTTGGTTTATTCTTTTTATTGTTTACATATTTAAATTCGTAAGATGGAATATTATTTCAGTTGAAAATTTCATAAATAAAATAGTATCATGTAAAATACATTAATCATGAAAAAAAAACATGGGGTGAAATTTGTTATCTACTCTATATGAAAATAGAGTTTTCTAACGGTCAAAAAATTCCCGCGAAAATTCGAAATATGCGATCAACAATTTTTTTTAAAACTTTCTCACTCAACATTCTGACTTTCTATTGTTCTAAACATGTGTTCAATTAGTTACAAACGTGGCCTGCAACAAAGTTTCTCTCTCATTTCTGTTAGCTTTATCTTTATTTTTTCACCTTCCTCTTTTTTTTTTTCTGAAATTTAATCAAATACTCTCTTTGTCCACTAAAAGTATATCATTTTTGTCATTTCGGGCGTCCACAAAAAGTATATCATTTTCCTTATTTGGTTCATACCCCACATACACTCCTTATTATTAAACCCTACTTTAATTCAATATTTACAAAAATACCTACCGTTCACCCCACTTTTTACCTTAAAAGTCAATAAAATGGGACCCTTTCTCCACTCACTTTACCCTTTTTTCACTTTAACATTAAACAACACACTTTTCCTTAAAGCTCGTATCATCCACCAAAGTGATATATATTCTTGGTAAAAAAGTCATATACAATATGCAACTCATATTAAACATCATGACTTTTTCTAAAAAAATTCAATATATAATACTCCATCCGTCCATCAAGATTATGCACTTTTTGCCATTTTGAGACGTCCACCAAGAATATGCACTCCTATTTTTGGAAATGACCTCCACTCTATTTCACTTTATTACCCATACTTTAATATTTATTTACATATTTTTACACTTTTCAAAAACTTTATGTGGAACCTATTCTCCACTAAGACCGGCCGCAACGGTGCGCTTGCCGAGCGCGCGTGTGGCGCACGCGCCGCGCTTGCCAAGCGCGTGCCCGGCAAGCGCATGCTTGCGACCTCAAGCGTCGCGCGTCGGCCGGCTTCCCCCCCCCCCCCCGCGCGCCAGGTGGTGCGCTCTGATTGGGTAATAGTATATCCGTTGCCAAATTCATTTT
>JAYJMF010353959.1:0-10852 GCA_036873715.1 Salvia sclarea
ATAAAACATATTAATACATGAGAGTCTCATCAATCTATCCTAAAATAGAGTAAGCATGTCCTTAAATATAATTATAATATGGAGTTAATTAGAATTAATTGTAAAATGTAACAGTAGCAAATCAAGGGGAATGAAATATTAATTTTTTCTGAAAATAAAATTATATAAAAAATAATAACATTACTATATTAAAAATTGTACTTTTGACGGGAAATTATTTTGGGAAATGGTTTCTCTTTTATATATGTATAAATGAACAAACGTAATGTTTCCATCATTATCATTACTATTTATATTTGTTAAAAGTAAATTAAGAATTAAATAATAAAATGAAAAGACATCTTTTAGCCACTAGATTCTATTGTACTAGATCATTAATAAAAAGTAACATTTAAATGTACTAGGTGGCTATTACTTACTACTCCCTCCCCTCCCTCCACCAAGAGTATACCATTTTTGCCATTTCAGACGTTCACGAAGAGTATACCATTTTACTTATTTGGCTTATACCCCACACACACTCTTTATTATTCAACCCTATTTTAATTCAATATTTACAAAATACCTACCATTCAACCCACTTTTTAACTTAAAAGTCAATAAAGTGAGACCATTTCTCCACTCACTTTATCATTTTTCCACTTTAATATTAAACAACACATTTTCCTTAAAACCCGCGCCGTCCACCAAAATGGTATACTCATGATGGACGGAGGGAGTATAATACAATTCATTTTTATATCGAAGGAAATAATATTGCACTTCTTAATTTAATAATGAAAAAAAAAGAAGTTAAGTAAAAGTTAGTTCCAAAATGAAGGAAAACCCATCCTCCCCAAATTGAGCTAAGTAAAATCCACCGCCTAACCTTTCCTTTCCCCCCACCGTCCGACATTGCCAAAACCAGTTGCCGCGCCCTCGAGCTCCGAATCGCCGTCTCCGTCAGAGTCCGCGCCGCCGTGGATCTTTGAATCTTTCTCCACCGTCCGATATCGCAAATAGGAACGCATCAAATTGCTGGACCGTGGTATATAATTTGTTCCAACTCTCTCACCATTTTCCCTCCTATATTCGTCATTCTCCAACTCCACTTCTCCCCTCACTCACTCTCTCTCTAAAATCTCGGTGATCTTTTTCTCTCCTCAGCCGCAGCGCAGGCGAAGCTTTTACTTCCATTTTGATTTGTAATCTGTAATATGTCATTCGTAGCATGCCTTTTTATTTTGAATTGAAAGTTTCACTAGCAATGGAAGTTCTTTTTTTTTTTTGGTGTCTATTTTTTTGAGGTAAAAGGCACTAGCTCCTAAACAAATATTTTACAACATTCAATAGAATCAAATAGATTTTATATAGTTAAGCATTTAGTTGATTTCTTATGAGAACAAATGTTATATCAACCATCATCCTTTCGAAAGTGGGAGCTATCTTTTTCCATCTCCTACGGAAGAAGAAAAAAGGAGCTGTCATCAATGGACATTATGCCTCTTTTAGTATTGTTAATGTTACTCAATTATGCATTCACTGTTGATTATAGTTTTTTCTTAAATTAAGTTACTATTTTATTGGTTTGTAGAAATGGTTTAAGCCCTTTTGACTAATATGCTCTGGATATGATCTCTTGGTAGGTAATTTATTTGTGGTGTTTCCTTTCTGGGAATTAATGTAGGCTCCGACTGCAGTAATGAAGGTAATACGTTGTTGGATATCTATTCCCCCTTTGTTTTAGGAATTTGGAAATGGCTTGATGGAAAGAAATAATCTAAAAAGCTATGTTTATGTAGATATTTTGTCAATCTTTTTTTTGGTCAATTTGAAGAAATTTAAAGGCTTGTCACGGTGGACTGGAGTTGAACTCGAGACCTCTGGCCTAAGACATTAACCACTCTACTACTAGTCCAACATACGCACACCTGTCACTCTTTATCGTTAATCATCGATGTCATCTACTAGAGAGTTCTTATGCCTAGTAACATTTACTAATGAGTTATACTTCTTTTTGGAAGAATGAATTATAATTATGCTTCTTAAAAATATAACTGAACTTTTTGGGTGGACTACTGTGATCTGGCTGCTGGAGGATGTGCAATTATGTGCTTCTAGAAGAGTACCTTGCAAATTTATATCTCGTGAGCGAGGACTTATATCATTTAAAAATAGTTCGTGAATTAAAACCTGGTAACCAAGTCTGTCTATTAGATTTCATGGTCTAATATTGAGCAGCTCTTGTTCATGCAGGTCAGGAGAAGTCAATCCTCAATTTCCATATTTAATTCATCAGGGGATTCAGGTATGTAGTGCAGAAATTGCTCATGTACTTGCAACGTGTTTATGCTTCTAAATTTTTGCAATAAATAGATAAATTTCCTTTTCCCACTAGAGCTTCAACCAATTTTCTGGTAGCTTTAGTGCTATTATCTCTGACTTCCAATTCCCAAGAGCTTGATTAAAATTCTCCAAACCCTAGAAACTGATGTAAAGTATTGAAATACTCGAGCTTTATTGCAACAAAGTTGTGTTTTTACAATATTTTTTTGGTAACTTGTTGACTTATGTGATAATGACCAGTCATGAGCATGATGGAGATAAGTTTATGTTTTCTCTTGTTCTTGTATATATATGTATATATATGTATGTCTGTGTGTGTGTGTTTTTTTTTTTTTCCTTTTAGGGAGGGGGAGGGTGTGTGTGAGAAAATTGTATTTTTCTTAAAGGTTGTATTGATGCTTACTTAAATAGAAATATAGATGACATATTGTCATTCTCAATTTTTTATTGTTCACTTAGCATATGTTATGTTTATTGTTGTTTTCAGCTGAACGCAGCGAATATGGATACATCATATTGAATTTAAAGACTGTTGTATTGTTTTCTTCAGGGGTTAGGTGGAGAATAATCTAATCTTTGCATCTGTATAAGAATAAAGCATGGCCTACGAGCAGAACTCAATTCCTAAAGATTTGCGTCCATTAAATATAATGAGAACTGTCCCTGAGGATCCTAGGATTTCGCCAGCGACTTCATCTGGGAGGCCGGTTGAAGGGTATTACACTAGTCCGCCTACTGATGGTAGCCCTGGCACCATGCCTGCAGTTTACTATCCTGCCACAATTCCACCTGTAGCATTTAACAATGCCGTCACTGGGGTTGCCGGGTGGATTCAGCAAATTGCGCCACCTCCTCAAGTCCAACAAGGTGGTGTTGTGAGTGGTACTGTGGTTAATCCACCGGGTATATATACGAGTCCTAATTATGGGACACGAAATGGGTGCAGTCATTCAGATCATACTAGTGATGAAGGTGGTGATGATTCTTTGTCGGGCCGGAAGATCAAGTTCTTATGTAGTTTTGGTGGGAAAATACTACCACGGTTGAGTGACGGGGCTTTGAGATACGTAGGAGGGCAGACCAGGATAATTACCGTTGGAAGAGATATTTTATTTAGTGAATTTATCCAGAAAATGGCTGATACTTATGTACAGAATTTGGTGATTAAATATCAGTTGCCAGATGAGGATCTTGATGCACTTGTAACCGTTTCATGTCCTGATGATCTTGAGAATATGATGGATGAATATGAAAAGTTGATCGAGAGGTCTTCCGATGGGTCTGCTAAGTTGAGAATATTTTTGTTTTCACCTTCAGATCTTGAGTCTGTTGGGCATATTGGAGATATGCAGGATGGTGGGCAGAGGTATGTTGAAGCTGTGAATGGGATAGGGGATGTATTCAGTGGTGCTGGTGGTTGTATTGTCAGAAAGGAGAGCATTGAAAGTACTATTTCTGCTCAGAACTCTGATTTGAGTGGTACTGAAGGAGGTGATAGCCTAAGCCATGGTTTTGGGGAGGTTGCTAGTGCGTCTTCTACGGGTGCATTGTCACTTAATGGAAATGTTATTCCTTTTGATACAGCACCGAGAGTGGTGTATGTGGATCCTAATCCAATGCCATATGCAGACTCTTGTGCTGCGTCATTAAGCATTCCAATGGTTAAAACTAGTCCTACAATAGCTTTGGGTGCTATAGCTGATCAAGAGGTAGAGAGATCTGTGCCTCTATCTGTTCCACAAGGATCAACTATTATGAGTTATCCGGCATCTTCACCGTACATACAGGCTTATGCAGATCCTAATCAAGAAACTTTGAGTCATGCTAACTATGTGCACCAACCTCCCCAAATGGGATTCCCTACTCAAATGTTAGGTACTGTTAGGCCGGTTTTCACTCAGCAGCCCATGGCTGCAGGAGCATCTCCTCAACAGTTCACTCCTGCAGTCCACATGAAAATGAATCCCTCTTTTATTGGCATGAGGCCCAATGTAGTTCCAGTTGTTGGCCAACCACAACATGTTCAAGTGGAGAACTATCCTGCAGAAAGCATGATGCCACCGAGGCTTGTTCCAATTCCTGCTACACAAGGATACAATGTCAATCAAGCTCAGGTTTCTGCAACAGCACAAGGGGTAATTTATAACTGGCAGCAAATTCCACATCCTGAGCTGGCTTTGTCAGAAGGAAGCTTGAGTCCTCAACCAGCTGTTCTTCCAGAAAAGATTACGAGAATAGAGGACTGCCAGATGTGTAAAAAAGCATTACCTCATGCTCATTCAGATACAGCTGCTCAGGAGCAAAAGGGGAGCCCTTCTTGCACCATCTCCGATACGAGGTCAGGTTATACTAGTCTCTTGTTGGATGGTCGAGGGCGGCCCTTAATAAGGCCTGTTGTAGCTGGAACTCGGGCTGAGGGAAATATGGAACAATTGGCTGAATCGGGAAAGGTTCACACAGAGGCAATTGGTGTCTCACAAAATGTTGAGGGGCAAAATATTTATGATAGAACTATTCTACCTAAGGCAGAACCTTCCAAGGTGACAATTCCCCAGGGTGTCATAAGTGGGATCCAACTTCCATATGGTGTACTTATGGCTAATACCCCTCCATCTTCCCAAGCCAGTGCTGTCCATAATCTGGTTGTTCAGCCTCAACTCCAAGTTATACCAGAAGCAACATGTAATAGACCGTTGAATAGTGATTTTGCTCCTATTGGCATGCATTTGCAAAAGGAACATGTTGGTCGTGAATCCCCTAAAGAATACTCACCCAGAGTTTCTACTGGATGTCCTGTGGATGATTCTACTTTATTGGCATACGACAATCTGAGACAAATTGATGGAAGATTAGATAATCTCAGGATAAACCCTTCGGAAGTTTTATTTAATAATGAACATAATAAGACTACTACAGATCTTAGAAAGGAAGACTCAAAGGATAGCATGCCCTACCAGATTCCTGTGGGGGAGGCTCTCAACACTCAGAGTTTCCCATCCACAGAATCCTATGATGCGATGGCGAGCCCTCCTGTAGGCAATCCTAATTTATACCCTTACTCGGCTGTTGGGGCCAATCATCTGCCCTCGGATGATGTGGCTGGAAGCTCTGTATATTCAGTTGTTGAGTCTGCTCGTACAGCAGAGAGAATCCTTCCAATTAATGAATGGAATGATAATGTTCTATGGTCGCAGCCAAGAATAAGTGGTGATAGAGATGTTGTTACTCTTGAGGGGTCATTTGTATCACCATCCCATGGAGTAGGAGATGTCTTAGATAATTCAACATCACAATTCATCAACGAGGATCCATGGATTATGCGTCCTGATACTCATTACCCCCCTCCCAGACCCAGCAAGATTCAAATAAAGAGGGATATTGCAGGGTTGCGAGATCCACTTACCGACAATCATCTATTCAACAGTGGCGAAACACCACCAAGTAATTCTAGGGATTCAGTGTTAGAGACTCCACTAGATGATGGAGCTTACCTGCTTTCTAACAATTTGAACTGGGATCTGAGTCCAGATCACAGTTTATCGAACAAAGGTTTGAAATGACTTCTTTGGTATTTCTCTTCTTGTTTTTTCTAAATCAACTGTTGTCTGATCGAGTTTTTCCAATTGGTCATAAAGGTTCAGCTGAGGAACAGATAAAAAGAGAACTTCAAGCTGTTGCTGAGGGTGTGGCAGCCTCTGTCTTTCATTCATCGGTCAATTCAAATCTTGAATCATCAGTTCATCCAAATAGTGACTCTCCACCTATATCCCAGCAGAATCGCGATAGCCAACCTGCTAATGTAGAAGCAGAGCAGCAAGACAAATTTGATGTTTGTGATCCCTCTACTTTTTAACAAACTAATTGACATATCAGCTCCCGATCAAAAATAAAATAAAATTGACATATCAATAATTTATCCGTTCTTGAAATCAGTATTTGCGGGACTTGATTTGCCTGACTACATTGTGCAGGAAATCAAGACCAAATTATCCGAGAAGATAAATCTTGGATTTCCTGCATCAGGGATTGGCCGATTACAGGTTCTCTTTTGTTGTTCC
The DNA here is from genome assembly GCA_036873715.1 of Salvia sclarea. Taxonomy (NCBI): domain Eukaryota; kingdom Viridiplantae; phylum Streptophyta; class Magnoliopsida; order Lamiales; family Lamiaceae; genus Salvia; species Salvia sclarea. Next base: position 6,384 of record JAYJMF010353959.1, read on the forward strand.
ACACCAAGTCAAATGGCTTTGTTGATCATCAAGAAGGTTATCAATCACTAATCGTGTTATCTCTTATCTTTTTTCTTTTCCTTCTTCCAGATTATTAAGAACAGTGACCTGGAAGAGCTACGAGAATTGGGTTCTGGCACTTTTGGTACTGTTTATCATGGAAAATGGAGAGGCACCGATGTTGCAATTAAACGCATCAATGATAGATGTTTCTCCGGGAAGCCTTCTGAACAAGAACGCATGGTTCGTTCCCTGTTAGTCTGATCAATTGTTTTGGATAATATATCTAATTTTGGCCTTCAATATAATTCACAAGAGCGGTAATTTTGAATTAGGCAACTAAGCGAGCCAACTTGCACCGTCCTAATGTGGTTGTTTACGGAGTTGCCCTTGTGGTCACATCAGTTTTGCTGTATATTATCTTACTATAATAGTCTTTTAATATTTTCATTTTAGAGGGATGATTTTTGGAATGAGGCGATCAAGCTTGCTGACTTGCACCATCCTAATGTTGTTGCTTTTTACGGAGTTGTGCTTGATGGTCCTGACGGTTCAGTTGCAACTGTTACTGAATACATGGTGAATGGTTCTTTAAGAAATGCTTTGCAGAGGAATGATAGGTAGTTTTCTATATAGATCTGAACATTCTGATCTAGCTTTATGTTTGGTACTTCCAAAATATTACACACATTGAACTCAACCATGAAATTCTTTGTGCTGTATTAGGATTCTGGATAAGCGCAAGCGCCTTTTGATTGGTATGGATGTTGCCTTTGGGATGGAATATTTGCATGGAAAAAATATAGTACATTTCGATTTGAAAAGTGATAATTTATTGGTCAATCTCCGTGACCCACATCGACCAATATGCAAGGTTAGTGATTGATTGCTGTATATTGCTTCATTTAGTGCACCATCATTGGTTGAAGTGTCACATGTTCTCTCTATTTACTAGGCAAATGTTTATGTTTTTCTTATTCACAGTTTTTGCAATCATTACTCCTCATGTCCCTTTCACGAGCTCTCAATAATTGTAGTGTTCTATATGGTGTACCCTATTACTCTTTTCTGGAACTGTCCAGTTTCATCACACGTGCATATTTCATGTTAAGTTGCCATTAAACAGTTTTGCCAATCTTGAGTAATTTATAAGCCCTTCTAAATTCTAATGCATCTTCAACACGTTTAGGTGGCACCTCTATCTAAATTCGGATCTTCTGAAATCACAAAAACCTTTTGTTGGTCGACATACAAGTAAATTTTAAAGAGCATGTCACTGTGGACTTGAAACCGAGACCTTTGGCCTCGGACATTAACAAATATACCATTAGGCCAACACACGCACACCACAAAAACCTTTTTGTGAAGCAGGCACATATATTGAAGTAAAAGTAATTATCGGCCTTACTATCAATTGGTAATAGACAGACTGCAGACCTGATCTTTGATAAATAGCAATATTTATTAAATTGATTAGCTTTAGAATCTATCTCATAGGTGGCTGAGATAAGCTTTAATAGATTTTTGGTTTAGATTATGAGTGTTGGGATCGACTGTTATCTCACCAGTGGGCACGTTTGGTTTGAATCGCAAGTCAAATTAGTAGTTATTACAACATGTTTACGGTTCGACTTGGTTTTTATTTTTCATCATTATATGCTACTCCCTCCATCCCACGAAGCTTGAGGCGTTTCTTTTGGGAACGAGATTTAGGAGGATGGAAAAGTAGTGTAGAATGACGATATGAATAAAATATTATTGTATGAGTAATAGATGTTTCCTTAAAAGGAAACGCCTCAAGCATCGTGGGACTGCTCGAAAAGGAACACGCCTCAAACTTCGTGGGACGGAGGGAGTACTAATTATTAGTAATTAGTAATAATACAGTTAGTTTTGGTTTTACTAAAATCACCAAACTGTGTTTTGCGGTTTGGTTAGGTTTTGGTATCAAACTGTGCCTAACCGTACATCTACACCCCTTCTTCTCCCCCTCTCGTTTTACAAGTTGAAATTTAATACTGTGTGACCGCTTATAGGTTGGTGATTTGGGGCTGTCCAAGGTGAAATGTCAGACGCTCATTTCAGGAGGCGTGAGAGGAACGCTTCCATGGATGGCTCCGGAGCTTCTGAATGGCAGCAGCAGCCTCGTCTCTGAGAAGGTTTTCTTTCGTATCTGTCTGTCTCTCTGTGTTTCCCAACTACAGTGTTAGTGATCTTATATCTTCCTTAATGTGGTGATCCTTAGGTGGATGTGTTTTCATTTGGAATTGTAATGTGGGAACTTCTCACCGGAGAAGAACCTTATGCAGATCTGCACTATGGGGCCATAATCGGTATGACCTTGATCTCAAATCATGTGTGTTCCTAAAGATAAGGCTCCTAACATATATCTTGAGCTTTGCCTTGTAGGTGGTATTGTTAGCAACACATTGCGGCCTCCTGTTCCAGAACCATGCGATCCCGACTGGAGAGCTCTGATGGAGAGATGTTGGTCGGCCGAACCACCAGAGAGGCCGAATTTCACGGAAATTGCAGACGAGTTGAGGGCTATGGCAAATAAGCTTCCATCTAAAGGCCAACTTCCTCAACCCAAAAGCTGATTTTTCTCGTGTTCTAGACTTCGTTTGCTCTATCTGAGCGTGGCATGTTAGCATAATTATCGCCCACCATTGCAGCTCAAGAAACTACCAATAGGAAAGGTCTGATGAGTGTACTTTGGAAACACTTTTAGGAACCCATGCGCTCACAAATAGTAATTTTTTAATCAGACTGTAGAGTTATAGTATTATTAGTTATGATATTGTTTTCCCTTTTGGTTTAGTTTGGATGCATCTCAATTTCATGTGTTTGCTTAGATAATTCTTGACAAGAAATAGGATTAAGTTGCTTTCCTAGTCGCCCAAAAAAACATTGGTTTAGTAGATAATGTTGAGCGTTAATTTAGTTTGAATTTCCATATCTACCTGCCGTTGACATCAACTAATCAGTGACTCATTAAAAGGTATGGGTGAAATTTATTGCTTTAAATATACTTTATTAACTATCAACTAAACAATAAGCCTATGCTTCGGTTTACACAAGATGAATCAACGGAATGCATTTCAAGAAGGGCAAGCAATCCCCTATGATACGATCTCTAAATTTGGCTTTGATCTGTCACTAATATGAAAGCACGGCACTGCATTTTATAAAACGACTCTGTATATTAAAAGACATCATCGTATTCTCAGCAGTTTTTATAGAGATACTTAGGGTTGAAACTCCATCGTTCCAGTGTTTCCTTACATCCAAAAAAAATAAAAATTGAGTATTTATTTATTGAATGTGTGTTGATCTAGTGGTGGCGTGGTGAATACTCAGATGCTAAAGATCTTATGATTGATCTGTGTATTGAAATAAAGGGGAGAGAGAGAGGGTGTGTGTGGGGGTGTTTAAATTCATGTCTATTGAATAAAAAGGGGAAGACGATGGAATTGCGGAAAATAATACATAAAGAATGAGATAAAATTTTCAATTGTATGCACACTTCAGGTCCAGGTATTTTAACACAACTGGTATAGAGTTAATTACTTGTAAGTATACGAATTCTGTACATTTTTAGGAATTGCATATTTTTAACACTTATATGATTTTCCACACGAAATCGAATTTAACATAAAAAAAGCGTGATTGACGTGATAATCAAAACGACAACGCTTTGATTGTATAAAAAGAAATAAAAATAGCGACTCTCGGTGGCGCCTAAACACGAGCAACATCTCATCCCCTAGCTCCCCAGCTATACCACCACAACCATTAATCAAACTGCCTTTTATTGTCTTTATTTTGTTTCCTTTTCCTTTCACATCATTTCCTCCAAATGAGAGAGGATTCAACAGCCTGAACATCTGAATAGCAAATACCATGGGTTTGATAAGAGAGAGAAAAAGAAAGCTAGGGGATGAGGTGTTATGACAAGTTTTTTATCTTCATTTTCTTATTTTGTAGTTATAATTAATTTCATCAAAATAATTTTGTTTTGATTGCAACTAGGCTGTATTCCGTCGAAACTCGACGGGAATCATTTTGTGCTATGATTTGTAAATATTTTTATTAAAAAGTTAGTTTACTCAAATTCGTATAATACTAGTACTTGTTAATTGTCAAAATTCATTAGTTTTTTGCCTCGCCGAAAATTACACAATCGTCTCACCTTGTTGGAGCGTTGCATGGGTGCCTCGTCAAAATATTACCCAATAGTCTTGTCTTGTCTCCTCTCTCTCGTCCTTATTGCCTCCAATGCAAGGTAGTCTCGCCTCACCTTATTGGAGCGTTGCATGGTTGCGTCGTCCGAATTTTACACGGTAGTTTCGTCTCATCTATATGCAATTTGGTTGCCGCCAATGTGCGATATCCATTTCACAGTAGTCTCGTCTTGTCTCGACTCGTCAATACGCTACATGGTTGTCTCGTCAGAAAGATGGTACTAT